>CM059427.1:203880301-204047801 GCA_030390025.1 Squalus acanthias | reverse complement strand
GACAGAGAGAGAGTGACAGCGACAGAGAGAGAGACAGCGACAGAGAGAGCGAGACATAGAGAGAGAGAGACAGCGACAGAGAGAGAGAGACAGCGACAGAGAGAGCGACAGCGACAGAGAGAGAGAGAGAGAGCAACAGCGACAGAGAGAGAGAGCGAGAGAGAGCGACAGAGAGAGAGAGCGACAGAGAGAGAGACAGAGAGAGAGAGCGACAGAGAGAGAGACAGCGAGAGAGAGAGAGCGACAGCGACAGAGAGAGCGACAGAGAGCGACAGAGAGCGACAGAGAGAGAGAGAGAGCGACAGAGAGCGAGAGAGAGCGACAGAGAGAGAGAGAGCGACAGAGAGAGAGAGAGCGACAGAGAGAGAGAGAGCGACAGATAGAGAGAGAGCGACAGATAGAGAGAGAGCGACAGAGAGAGAGAGAGAGCGACAGCGACAGAGAGAGAGAGAGAGCGACAGAGAGAGAGAGAGAGAGCGCGACAGAGAGCGACACAGAGAGAGAGAGCGACAGAGAGCGAGAGAGAGAGAGCGACAGATAGAGAGAGAGCGACAGAGAGAGAGAGAGCGACAGCGACAGAGAGAGAGACAGCGACAGAGAGAGAGAGAGCGACAGAGAGAGAGAGAGCGACAGAGAGAGAGAGAGCGACAGAGAGAGAGAGAGAGAGCGAGAGAGAGAGAGAGAGAGAGCGAGAGAGAGAGAGAGCGACAGAGAGAGAGAGAGAGCGACAGAGAGAGCGACAGCGAGAGCGACAGCGAGAGCGACAGCGACAGAGAGAGAGAGAGAGAGAGAGACAGCGAGAGAGAGAGAGAGAGAGACAGCGAGAGAGAGAGAGAGAGAGAGAGACAGCGAGAGAGAGAGAGAGACAGCGAGAGAGAGAGAGGGAGAGAGACAGAGACAGAGAGAGAGAGAGAATAGCGACAGAGAGAGCAACAGAGAGAGAGAGAATAGCGACAGAGAGAGAGAGAGAATAGCGAAAGAGAGAGCAACAGAGAGAGAGAGAATAGCGACAGAGAGAGAGAGAGAATAGCGAGAGAGAGAGAGAGAATAGCAACAGAGAGAACGACAGAGAGAGAGAGAGAGAACGACAGAGAGAGAGAGAGAGAACGACAGCGACAGAGAGAGAGAGAGAACGACAGAGAGAAAGCAACAGTGAGAGACGCCTGCTGATACACTGACCCCAGTTATACCCCACAGAACCCAATCATCATCGAGAAACCAGAACAATTGGTCAAGATAACCCGCCAGCAATCCAGGGGGGAAAAAAAAAAAAAAAAAAATCGCAATTTACCGCAGATTTCAGTTCCACTACGAACTAAAGACATCGCCTCCCCTCTGGAAACCCACTCCAATTAAACACAGCAAGAAGCTGCCCCTCCACAGAGGGTGGGACACAGAAAATACTGAACCAGAAGGGTCAGTGCGATCCAGTCACAATGTTCAAAACATCCCAGAATATCCTCTGACTGCCACAGCCCTCAAACCCTTCCCGCGCCAAATACCTATCCAGCTCCCACTGGAACGTGGCTCTGCTCCCGCCAGGGTCAGGCTCTTCCCCACCCTCCGTGTGAAGCCATTAAACACTTCACCTTCCCTCTGGGAGTCCGTGTCTGTCACCGCGTTAAACCATTTATCCACATTAGTTTCATCGACATGTCTTAGAAACTAAATAGTACAGTCGCCCCTAAACCCCCTCCTCTGTAATATTACCACCAAATATACTGGGCTGCTATTTATTATTCCTTCTCGGGATGTGGGTGTCGCTGGCCAGGCCGGCATTTATTGCCCATCCCGAGTTGCCCTGAGAAGGTGGGGGTGGGCCGCCTTCTTGAACCGCTGGGAGCGGGTTTGATACAAACTGAGTGTCTCGCTCGGCCACTAGAGGGCAGTTAAGAGTCAACCACGATGGTGTGGGACTGGAGTCACATATAGGCCCAGGCCGGGTAAGGACGGCAGGTTTCCTTCCCTAAAGGACATTAGTGAACCAGTTGGGTTTTTACGACAATCCGACAGCCTCACGGTCACTTTTACTGAGACCAGATTTTTATTCCCAGATGTTTCGTTAAAGAAAGAAAAGACTTGCATTTCGACAACACCTTTCACAACCACCGGACGTCCCAAAGCGCTTTACAGCCAA
Source organism: Squalus acanthias (assembly GCA_030390025.1). Taxonomy (NCBI): domain Eukaryota; kingdom Metazoa; phylum Chordata; class Chondrichthyes; order Squaliformes; family Squalidae; genus Squalus; species Squalus acanthias. Next base: position 204,045,664 of record CM059427.1, on the reverse strand, counting down.
TGAAGTACGTTTTGAAGTGTAGTCACTGTTGTAATGTAGGAAACATGGCAGCCAATTTGCGCACAGCAAGATCCCAAAAACAGCAATGTGATAATGACCAGATCATGTGTTTAGATGTTAGTTGAGAGATAAATATTGGCCCCAGGACACCGGGGAGACTCCCCTACTCTTCCTCTAAATAGTCCCATGGGATCTTTTACATCCATCTGAGGTCAAACGGGGCCTCGGTTTAGCATCTCATCCGAAAGACCGACAGTGCAGCGCTCCCTCAGTATTGCCCCTCCGACAGTGCAGCGCACCCTCAGTATTGCCCCTCCGACAGTGCAGCGCACCCTAAGTACTGCCCCTCCGACAGTGCAGCGCTCCCTCAGTACTGCCCCTCCGAAAGTACAGTGCTCCCTCAGTACTGCCCCTCCGACAGTGCAGTGCTCCCTCAGTACTGCCCCTCCGACAGTGCAACACTCCCTCAGTACTGCCCCTCCGACAGTGCAGCGCTCCCTCAGTACTGCCCCTCCGACAGTGCAGCGCTCCCTCAGTACTGCCCCTCCGACAGTGCAGCGCTCCCTCAGTACTGCTCCTCCGACAGTGCAGCACTCCCTCAGTACTGCCCCTCCGACAGTGCAGCGCTCCCTCAGTACTGCCCCTCCGACAGTGCAGCACTCCCTCAGTACTGCACTGGAGTGTCAGCCTGGATTTTTGTGCTCAATTCTCTGGAGTGGGACTTGAACCCACAACCTTCTGACTCAGACGAGTGCGCTGCCCACTGAGCCACGTCGGACACTGTGGAGTGGAATTCAAATTCTCAAACTACCATGGTGGGATTTGAATTCACGATCCTGGGATTCTTCTTAGGCAGTCCATCGGAACCGAGGATGACTTGCTTCCACACTAAAAATGAGTTCTCAGGTGACTGATGAGTCCAATGCGGGACCTACAGTCTCTGTCACAGGTGGGGCAGACGGTGGTTGAAGGGGCGGGTGGGTGGGGTTCTTGGGTTGACGTGCGCTCCTTGCGCTGTTTGTGCTTGGCTTCCACTTGCTCCTGGCGAAGAGACTCGAGGTATTCGGCGCCTTCCCGGATGCTTCTCCTCCACTTTGTGTGGTCTTGGGCCAGGGATTCCCAGGTGTCGGTGGAGATGTTGCACTTTTTCAAGGAGGCTTTGAGGGTGTCCTTGAAGCGTTTCCTCTGCCCACCTGGGGCTCTCTTGCCGTGCCGGAGCTCCGAGTAGAGCGCTTGTTTTGGGAATCTCGTATCGGGCATGTGGACAATGTGACCCGTCCATCGGAGCTGATTGAGCGTGGTCAAAGCGTCGATGCTGGAGTTGTTGGCCTGAGCAAGAACACTGACGTTGGTGCGCCTATCCTGCCAATGGAATTGCAGGATCTTGCGGAGACAGCGTTGGTGGTACCTCTCCAGTGCTTTGAGGTGCCTGCTGTACATGGTCCATGTCTCTGAGGCATACAGGAGGGCGGGCATCACTGCTGCTCTGTAGACCATGAGCTTGGTGCCGGGTTCGAGGTCCTGGTCTTCAAACACTCTCTTCCTCAGGTGACTGAAGGCTGCACTGGCACACTGAAGGCGGTGTTGGACTTCGTCATCAACATCTGCCCTTGTTATACAGCACAGAAAGAGGCCCTTCGACCCATCGTGTCCGCGCCGGCCATCAAGCCCTATCTATTTTAATCCCATTTTCCAGCACTTGGTCCGTAGCCTTGTGTGCGATGGCGTTTCAAGTGCTCATCTAAATGCTTCTTGAATGTTGTGAGGGTTCCTGCCTCTACCACCCTTTCAGGCAGTGAGTCTCAGATTCCAACCACCCTCTGGGTGAAAAAGTTTTTCCTCAAATCCCCTCTAAACCTCCTGCCCCTTACCTTGAAACTATGCCCCCTGGTTATTGACCCCTCTACTAAGGGGAAAAGTTCCTTTCTATCTACCCTATCTATGCCCCTCATAATTTTGTACACCTCAATCAGGTCCCCCCTCAGCCTTCTCTGCTCTAAGGAAAACAACCCCAGCCTGTCCAGTCTCTCTTCATAGCTGAAGCGCTCCAGCCCAGGTAACATCCTGGTGAATCTCCTCTGCACCCTCTCCAATGCAATCACATCCTTCCTATAGTGTGGCGACCAGAACTGCACACAGTATTCCAGCTGTGGCCTAACTAGCGTTTTGTACAGCTCTATCATAACCTCCCTGCTCTTATATTCTATGCCTCGGCTAATGAAGGCAAGTATCCCATATGGCTTTTTAACCACCTTATCTACCTGTCCTGCTGCCTTCAGGGATCTATGTACATGCACACCAAGGTCCCTCTGATCCTCTGTCCTTCCTAGGGTCCTACCATTCATTATGTATTCCCTTGCCTTGTTTATCCTCCCAAAATGCATCACCTCACACTTTTAAGGGTTAAATTCCATTTGCCACTGTTCTGCCCATCTAACCAACCTGTCTATATTGTCCTGTAGCCTGAGGCTTCCCTCCTCGCTGTTTACCACTCCACCAATTTTCGTGTCATCTGCGAACTTGTTGACAGTAGGCTCCCGAGGTATGGAAAGTGGTCCACGTTGTCCAAGGCCTCGTAGTGAATTTTGATAATCGGGGAGCAGTACTGTGTGGCGGGGGCAGGTTGGTAGAGGACCTTTGTCTTACGGATGTTTAGCGCAAGGCCTATGCTCTCGTATGCTTCGGTGAAGGTGTTGACGATGGTTTGGAGTTCGACCTCCAATATCAGTATTGCGTTAGCTATCCGCCAGTCCTCTGGCACTACACCTTTTTCTAACGAATTATTAAATATGTGTAGTAATGCCTCTGCTATCGCTTCCCTAGATTCTTTTAAAATACATAGATGCAATCCTTCTGGACCAGGGGGTTTTATGCTCTTTGAGTTTGATTCATTTATTTAATATATCCCTTTTTTAATTTTAAATGCACTTATCTCATTACTAATCTCATCATCCACGTCATGTCCACCTGTTGTATCTCCCTGGTAAATACCGAAGTGAAATAATGATTTAATATTTCTGCCATTTCCCTATCGTTACCTCATGTCGCCTTTGGTTCTTCTGCCAAGCACCTTAATCTGTGTCCTCAGGTTCTCGACCCTTCACCAATGGGAACAGTTTCTCTCTACTCTGTCTCGACCCCTCAAGATTTTGAACACCTCTATCAAATCTCCTCTCAACCTTCTCTGCTTTAAGGAGAACAACCCCAGCTTCTCCAGTCTATCCACCTACCTCTTTGACCAGCTTTTGGTCTCCTGTCCTAATATCTGCCTTATGTGGCTCCGTGTCAAATTATGTCAGATAATCGTTCCTGTGAAGCACCTTGGGACGTTTTACTACGTTAAAGGCGCTATGTAAAGACAAGCTGTTGTGTGAGTCTGAGAGTGTGAGAGAGGCTGCGTGTGTGAAAGGCTGCGTGTGTAAGAGTGTGAGAGAGGCTGCGTGTGTGTGAGTGTGAGAGGCTGCGTGTGTGAGAGGCTGCGTGTGTGTGTGAGTGTGAGACAGGCTGAGTGTGAGAGAGGCTGCGTGTGTGTGTGAGTGTGAGAGGCTGCGTGTGTGAGAGGCTGCGTGTGTGTGTGAGAGTGTGAGAGGCTGCGTGTGTGAGAGGCTGCGTGTGTGTGTGAATGTGAGACAGGCTGAGTGTGAGAGAGGCTGCGTGTGTGTGTGAGTGTGAGAGGCTGCGTGTGTGTGTGAATGTGAGACAGGCTGAGTGTGAGAGAGGCTGCGTGTGTGTGTGAGTGTGAGAGGCTGCGTGTGTGAGAGGCTGCGTGTGTGTGTGAGTGTGAGAGGCTGCGTGTGTGAGAGGCTGCGTGTGTGTGTGAGTGTGAGACAGGCTGAGTGTGAGAGTGAGAGAGAGAGTGTGAGAGGCTGAGTGTGAGAGACAGGCTGAGTGTGAGAGGCTGTGAGTGTGAGACAGGCTGAGTGTGAGTGAGTGTGAGAGAGGCTGAGTGTGAGTGAGTGTGAGAGAGGCTGGGAGTGTGAGACAGGCTGAGTGTAAGAGGCTGAGTGTGAGAGGCTGAGTGTGTGTGAGTGTGTGAGAGGCTGTGAGTGTGTGAGAGGCTGAGTGTGAGTGAGTGTGTGAGAGGCTGTGAGTGTGAGAGAGGCTGAGTGTGAGTGAGTGTGAGAGAGGCTGTGAGTGTGAGAGAGGCTGAGTGTGAGTGAGTGAGTGTGAGAGAGGCTGTGAGTGTGAGAGAGGCTGAGTGTGAGTGAGTGAGTGTGAGAGAGGCTGTGAGTGTGAGAGGCTGAGTGTGAGTGAGTGTGTGAGAGGCTGTGAGTGTGAGAGAGGCTGAGTGTGAGTGAGTGTGAGAGAGGCTGTGAGTGTGAGAGAGGCTGAGTGTGAGTGAGTGAGTGTGAGAGAGGCTGTGAGTGTGAGAGAGGCTGAGTGTGAGTGAGTGAGTGTGAGAGAGGCTGTGAGTGTGAGAGAGGCTGAGTGTGAGTGAGTGAGTGTGAGAGAGGCTGTGAGTGTGAGAGAGGCTGTGAGTGTGAGAGAGGCTGAGTGTGAGTGAGTGAGTGTGAGAGAGGCTGTGAGTGTGAGAGAGGCTGAGTGTGAGTGAGTGAGTGTGAGAGAGGCTGTGAGTGTGAGAGAGGCTGTGAGTGTGAGAGAGGCTGAGTGTGAGTGAGTGAGTGTGAGAGAGGCTGTGAGTGTGAGAGAGGCTGAGTGTGAGTGAGTGTGAGAGAGGCTGTGAGTGTGAGAGAGGCTGAGTGTGAGTGAGTGAGTGTGAGAGAGGCTGTGAGTGTGAGAGGCTGCGAGGCTGTGGTTGTGCTCATTCTGGGTAGTTGCAGGCTGGGACACCAGTCCAATGGACGCTCCAGCTGTCAGGATCAGCCCAGTTTCAGTGCGGATCAGGCAACGCATTAAAACAATTGCACCTTAATCCCGGCTCACCCCCGAACAGAAATACATCCCCAGCACAGCAATAAAACAGAGCCAGCATTGAGCAGCCAGTGCAGAGTCCCCGCCCTGTGCAGCTAAAAACAGAATGTGGGGGAATTGCAATAAATAGGAATAACATTTCAGAGCCCGCAATTCATCAAACCTTGCTGCAATACAATTTAGGAATATATTTAATAACTGGTGCACACCGAGAATAATGATTTTTATAATTAATCCAATGTTTCCCATGCAGTTGCATGTGTCAAACCGCAACATATGGTCAGATATTTAGCTGCCGGCTGCAAATCTTTGCTTCAAATGTTTTGGGTAAATTCACTTACCGGCCGGGAGCCGGGGAAAGCGGAGCGGCTCCGGGATCCGAGGCTGAGACACAAGCTGCCGCTTCCAAGACACAAAGCAAAAGATGGCTGCAATGCAGCTCCTTAAAGTGACAGAAATTTTTCGGTCAGGTGCAAAACATCCTCTCACAGACTCGGCAAATCAGCAAGCGCTCCAAACCTCAAGAGCGGAGGCTGAGGGTTCAATGCATTTATAGGGTTAAATATATTTACGCATGCATCTAAATTTACAAATGAACCAAATTAAAAAACAGGGCGAAATTATTAGCGACATGTCAGGTTGTCTCAGTGGGTGTCTCTCTCTCATCTGTGTCAGAAAATCGTGGGTTAAAAGACCCCAATCCAGAGGCTTCAGCACAAAATCTAGGCTCACACACCAGCACAGTTATTATTGGTTTGAATAAAAGATTCACACCAGCACAGTACTGAGGGAGTGCTGCACTGTCGGAGGGGCAGTACTGAGGGAGTGCTGCACTGTCGGAGGGGCAGTACTGAGGGAGTGCCGCACTGTCGGAGGGGCAGTACTGAGGGAGCGCCGCACTGTCGGAGGGTCAGTACTGAGGGAGCGCTGCACTGTCGGAGGGGCAGTACTGAGGGAGTACTGCACTGTCGGAGGGGCAGTACTGAGGGAGCGCTGCACTGTCGGAGGGGCAGTACTGAGGGAGCGCTGCACTGTCGGAGGGGCAGTACTGAGGGAGTACTGCACTGTCGGAGGGGCAGTACTGAGGGAGCGCTGCACTGTCGGAGGGGCAGTACTGAGGGAGTGCTGCACTGTCGGAGGGGCAGTATTGAGGGAGTACTGCACTGTCGGAGGGGCAGTACTGAGGGAGCGCTGCACTGTCGGAGGGGCAGTACTGAGGGAGTGCTGCACTGTCGGAGTGGCAGTACTGAGGGAGTGCTGCACTGTCGGAAGGGCAGTACTGAGGGAGTGCTGCACTGTCGGAGGGGCAGTACTGAGGGAGTGCTGCACTGTCGGAGGGGCGGTACTGAGGGAGTGCTGCACTTTCGGAGGGGCAGTACTGAGGGAGTGCTGCACTGTCGGAGGGGCGGTACTGAGGGAGCGCTGCACTGTCAGAAGGGCAGTACTGAGGGAGTGCTGCACTGTCGGAGGGGCGGTACTGAGGGAGCGCTGCACTGTCAGAAGGGCAGTACTGAGGGAGTGCTGCACTGTCGGAGGGGCAGTACTGAGGGAGTGCTGCACTGTCGGAGGGGCAGTACTGAGGGAGTGCTGCACTGTCGGAAGGGCAGTACTGAGGGAGCGCTGCACTGTCGGAGGGTCAGTACTGAGGGAGTGCCGCACTGTCGGAGGGGCAGTACTGAGGGAGCGCCGCACTGTCGGAGGGTCAGTACTGAGGGAGCGCTGCACTGTCAGAAGGGCAGTATTGAGGGATCGCTGCACTGTCGGAGGGGCAGTACTGAGGGAGTGCTGCACTGTCGGAGGGGCAGTACTGAGGGAGTGCTGCACTGTCGGAAGGGCAGTACTGAGGGAGCGCTGCACTGTCGGAGGGTCAGTACTGAGGCAGCACTGCACTGTCGGAGGGGCAGTACTGAGGGAGCGCTGCACTGTCGGAGGGGCAGTACTGAGGGAGTGCTGCACTGTCGGAGGGGCAGTACTGAGGGAGCGCTGCACTGTCGGAGGGTCAGTACTGAGGCAGCACAGCACTGTCGGAGGGGCAGTACTGAGGGAGCGCTGCACTGTCAGAAGGGCAGTACTGAGGGAGCGCTGCACTGTCAGAGGGGCAGTACTGAGGGAGCGCTGCACTGTCGGAGGGGCAGTACTGAGGGAGCGCTGCACTGTCGGTGGGGCGGTACTGAGGGAGCGCCGCATTGTCGGAGGGGCAGTACTGAGGGAGCGCTGCACTGTCGGAGGGGCAGTACTGAGGGAGCACAGCACTGTCGGAGGGGCAGTACTGAGGGAGCGCTGCACTGTCGGAGGGGCAGTACTGAGAGAGCGCTGCACTGTCAGAAGGGCAGTATTGAGGGAGCGCTGCACTGTCGGAGGGGCAGTACTGAGGGAGTGCTGCACTGTCGGAGGGGCAGTACTGAGGGAGTGCTGCACTGTCGGAAGGGCAGTACTGAGGGAGCGCTGCACTGTCGGAGAGTCAGTACTGAGGCAGCACTGCACTGTCGGAGGGGCAGTACTGAGGGAGCGCTGCACTGTCGGTGGGGCAATACTGAGGGAGTGCTGCACTGTCGGAGGGGCAGTACTGAGGGAGTGCTGCACTGTCGGAGGGTCAGTACTGAGGCAGCACTGCACTGTCGGAGGGGCAGTACTGAGGGAGTGCTGCACTGTCGGAGGGGCAGTACTGAGGGAGCGCTGCACTGTCGGAGGGTCAGTACTGAGGCAGCACTGCACTGTCGGAGGGGCAGTACTGAGGGAGCGCTGCACTGTCAGAAGGGCAGTACTGAGGGAGCGCTGCACTGTCAGAGGGGCAGTACTGAGGGAGCGCTGCACTGTCGGAGGGGCAGTACTGAGGGAGCGCTGCAGTGTCGGAGGGGCGGTACTGAGGGAGCGCCGCATTGTCGGAGGGGCAGTACTGAGGGAGCGCTGCACTGTCGGAGGGGCAGTACTGAGGGAGCACAGCACTGTCGGAGGGGCAGTACTGAGGGAGCGCTGCACTGTCGGAGGGGCAGTACTGAGAGAGCGCTGCACTGTTGGAGGGGCAGTACTGAAAGAGCGCTGCACTGTCGGAGGGGCAGTACTGAGAGAGCACTGCATTGTTGGAGATGCAGTAATGAGAGAGCGTTGCACTGTCGGAGGGGCAATACTGAGGGAGCGCTGCACTGTCGGAGGGGCAGTACTGAGGGAGTGCTGCACTGTCGGAAGGGCAGTACTGAGGGAGCGCTGCACTGTCGGAGGGTCAGTACTGAGGCAGCACTGCACTGTCGGAGGAGCAGTACTGAGGGAGCGCTGCACTGTCAGAAGGGCAGTACTGAGGGAGCGCTGCACTGTTGGAGGGGCAGTACTGAAAGAGCGTTGCACTGTCGGAGGGGCAGTACTGAGGGAGCGCTGCACTGTCGGAGGGGCAATACTGAGAGAGCACTGCACCGTTGGAGATGCAGTAATGAGAGAGCGTTGCACTGTCGGAGGGGCAATGCTGAGGGAGAGCTGCACTGTCGGAGGGGCAGTACTGAGGGAGTGCTGCACTGTCAGAGGGGCAGTGCTGAGGGAGCGCTGCACTGTCAGAGGGGCAGTACTGAGGGAGCGCTGCACTGTCGGAGGGGCAGTACTGAGGGAGCACTGCACTGTCGGAGTGGCAGTACTGAGAGTGCGCTGCACAGTCAGAGGGGCAGTATTGAGGGAGCGCTGCACTGTTGGAGGGGCAGTACTGAGAGAGCGCTGCACTGTTGGAGGGGTAGTACTGAGAGAGCGCTGCACTGTCGGAGGGGCAGTACTGAGGGAGCGCTGCACTGTCGGAGGGGCAGTACTGAGGGAGTGCTGCACTGTCGGAGGGGCAGTACTGAGAGAGCGCTGCACTGTTGGAGGGGCAGTACTGAAAGAGCGCTGCACTGTCGGAGGGGCAGTACTGAGAGAGCACTGCACTGTTGGAGGGGCAATACTGAGGGAGCGCTGCACTGTCGGAGGGGCAGTACTGAGGGAGCGCTGCACTGTCAGAGGGGCAGTACTGAGGGAGCGCTGCACTGTCGGAGGGGCAGTACTAAGGGAGCGCTGCACTGTCGGAGGGGCAGTACTGAGGGAGCGCTGCACTGTCAGAGGGGCAGTACTGAGGGAGCGCTGCACTGTCGGAGGGGCAGTACTGAGGGAGCGCTGCACTGTCGGAGGGGCGGTACTGAGGGAGCGCCGCATTGTCGGAGGGGCAGTACTGAGGGAGCGCTGCACTGTCGGAGGGGCAGTACTGAGGGAGCACAGCACTGTCGGAGGGGCAGTACTGAGGGAGCGCTGCACTGTCGGAGGGGCAGTACTGAGAGAGCGCTGCACTGTCAGAAGGGCAGTATTGAGGGAGCGCTGCACTGTCGGAGGGGCAGTACTGAGGGAGTGCTGCACTGTCGGAGGGGCAGTACTGAGGGAGTGCTGCACTATCAGAAGGGCAGTACTGAGGGAGCGCTGCACTGTCGGAGGGTCAGTACTGAGGCAGCACTGCACTGTCGGAGGGGCAGTACTGAGGGAGCGCTGCACTGTCGGTGGGGCAGTACTGAGGGAGTGCTGCACTGTCGGAGGGGCAGTACTGAGGGAGTGCTGCACTGTCGGAGGGTCAGTACTGAGGGAGTGCCGCACTGTCGGAGGGGCAGTACTGAGGGAGCGCTGCACTGTCAGAAGGGCAGTATTGAGGGAGCGCTGCACTGTCGGAGGGGCAGTACTGAGGGAGTGCTGCATTGTCGGAGGGGCAGTACTGAGGGAGTGCTGCACTGTCGGAGGGGCAGTACTGAGGGAGCGCTGCACTGTCGGAGGGTCAGTACTGAGGCAGCACTGCACTGTCGGAGGGGCAGTACTGAGGGAGCGCTGCACTGTCAGAAGGGCAGTACTGAGGGAGCGCTGCACTGTCAGAGGGGCAGTACTGAGGGAGCGCTGCACTGTCGGAGGGGCAGTACTGAGGGAGCGCTGCAGTGTCGCAGGGGCGGTACTGAGGGAGCGCCGCATTGTCGGAGGGGCAGTACTGAGGGAGCGCTGCACTGTCGGAGGGGCAGTACTGAGGGAGCACAGCACTGTCGGAGGGGCAGTACTGAGGGAGCGCTGCACTGTCGGAGGGGCAGTACTGAGAGAGCGCTGCACTGTTGGAGGGGCAGTACTGAAAGAGCGCTGCACTGTCGGAGGGGCAGTACTGAGAGAGCGCCGCACTGTCGGAGGGGCAATACTGAGAGAGCACTGCACTGTTGGAGATGCAGTAATGAGAGAGCGTTGCACTGACGGAGGGGCAGTACTGAGGGAGCGCTGCACTGTCGGAGGGGCAGTACTGAGGGAGTGCTGCACTGTCGGAAGGGCAGTACTGAGGGAGCGCTGCACTGTCGGAGGGTCAGTACTGAGGCAGCACTGCACTGTCGGAGGGGCAGTACTGAGGGAGCGCTGCACTGTCAGAAGGGCAGTACTGAGGGAGCACAGCACTGTCGGAGGGGCAGTACTGAGGGAGCGCTGCACTGTCGGAGGGTCAGTACTGAGGGAGTGCCGCACTGTCGGAGGGGCAGTACTGAGGGAGCGCCGCACTGTCGGAGGGTCAGGACTGAGGGAGCGCTGCACTGTCAGAAGGGCAGTATTGAGGGATCGCTGCACTGTCGGAGGGGCAGTACTGAGGGAGTGCTGCACTGTCGGAGGGGCAGTACTGAGGGAGTGCTGCACTGTCGGAAGGGCAGTACTGAGGGAGCGCTGCACTGTCGGAGGGTCAGTACTGAGGCAGCACTGCACTGTCGGAGGGGCAGTACTGAGGGAGCGCTGCACTGTCGGAGGGGCAGTACTGAGGGAGTGCTGCACTGTCGGAGGGGCAGTACTGAGGGAGCGTTGCACTGTCGGAGGGTCAGTACTGAGGCAGCACAGCACTGTCGGAGGGGCAGTACTGAGGGAGCGCTGCACTGTCAAAAGGGCAGTACTGAGGGAGCGCTGCACTGTCAGAGGGGCAGTACTGAGGGAGCGCTGCACTGTCGGAGGGGCAGTACTGAGGGAGCGCTGCACTTTCGGTGGGGCGGTACTGAGGGAGCGCCGCATTGTCGGAGGGGCAGTACTGAGGGAGCGCTGCACTGTCGGAGGGGCAGTACTGAGGGAGCACAGCACTGTCGGAGGGGCAGTACTGAGGGAGCGCTGCACTGTCGGAGGGGCAGTACTGAGAGAGCGCTGCACTGTCAGAAGGGCAGTATTGAGGGAGCGCTGCACTGTCGGAGGGGCAGTACTGAGGGAGTGCTGCACTGTCGGAGGGGCAGTACTGAGGGAGTGCTGCACTGTCGGAAGGGCAGTACTGAGGGAGCGCTGCACTGTCGGAGAGTCAGTACTGAGGCAGCACTGCACTGTCGGAGGGGCAGTACTGAGGGAGCGCTGCACTGTCGGTGGGGCAATACTGAGGGAGTGCTGCACTGTCGGAGGGGCAGTACTGAGGGAGTGCTGCACTGTCGGAGGGTCAGTACTGAGGCAGCACTGCACTGTCGGAGGGGCAGTACTGAGGGAGTGCTGCACTGTCGGAGGGGCAGTACTGAGGGAGCGCTGCACTGTCGGAGGGTCAGTACTGAGGCAGCACTGCACTGTCGGAGGGGCAGTACTGAGGGAGCGCTGCACTGTCAGAAGGGCAGTACTGAGGGAGCGCTGCACTGTCAGAGGGGCAGTACTGAGGGAGCGCTGCACTGTCGGAGGGGCAGTACTGAGGGAGCGCTGCAGTGTCGGAGGGGCGGTACTGAGGGAGCGCCGCATTGTCGGAGGGGCAGTACTGAGGGAGCGCTGCACTGTCGGAGGGGCAGTACTGAGGGAGCACAGCACTGTCGGAGGGGCAGTACTGAGGGAGCGCTGCACTGTCGGAGGGGCAGTACTGAGAGAGCGCTGCACTGTTGGAGGGGCAGTACTGAAAGAGCGCTGCACTGTCGGAGGGGCAGTACTGAGAGAGCGCCGCACTGTCGGAGGGGCAATACTGAGAGAGCACTGCACTGTTGGAGATGCAGTAATGAGAGAGCGTTGCACTGACGGAGGGGCAGTACTGAGGGAGCGCTGCACTGTCGGAGGGGCAGTACTGAGGGAGTGCTGCACTGTCGGAAGGGCAGTACTGAGGGAGCGCTGCACTGTCGGAGGGTCAGTACTGAGGCAGCACTGCACTGTCGGAGGGGCAGTACTGAGGGAGCGCTGCACTGTCAGAAGGGCAGTACTGAGGGAGCGCTGCACTGTTGGAGGGGCAGTACTGAAAGAGCGTTGCACTGTCGGAGGGGCAGTACTGAGGGAGCGCTGCACTGTCGGAGGGGCAATACTGAGAGAGCACTGCACTGTTGGAGATGCAGTAATGAGAGAGCGTTGCACTGACGGGGGGCAGTACTGAGGGAGCGCTGCACTGTCGGAGGGGCAGTACTGAGGGAGCGCTGCACTGTCAGAGGGGCAGTACTGAGGGAGCGCTGCACTGTCAGAGGGGCAGTACTGAGGGAGCGCTGCACTGTCGGAGGGGCAGTACTGAGGGAGCGCTGCACTGTCGGAGTGGCAGTACTGAGAGTGCGCTGCACAGTCAGAGGGGCAGTATTGAGGGAGCGCTGATCTGTTGGAGGGGCAGTACTGAGAGAGCGCTGCACTGTCGGAGGGGCAGTACTGAGGGAGCGCTGCACTGTCGGAGGGGCAGTACTGAGAGAGCGCTGCACTGTTGGAGGGGCAGTACTGAAAGAGCGCTGCACTGTCGGAGGGGCAGTACTGAGAGAGCACTGCACTGTTGGAGGGGCAATACTGAGGGAGCGCTGCACTGTCGGAGGGGCAGTACTGAGGGAGCGCTGCACTGTCAGAGGGGCAGTACTGAGGGAGCGCTGCACTGTCGGAGGGGCAGTACTAAGGGCGCGCTGCACTGTCGGAGGGGCAGTACTGAGGGAGCGCCGCACTGTCGGATGGGCGGTACTGAATAAGCGCTGCACTGTTGGAGGGGTGGTACTGAGGAGGCGCTGCACTGTCGGAGGGGCAGTACTGAGGGAACGCTGCACTGTCGGAGGGGCAGTACTGAGGGAGCGTCGCACTGTCGGAGAGGCAGTACTGAGGGAGCGCTGCACTGTCGGAGGTGCAGTACTGAGGGAGCGCTGCACAGTCGGATGGGCAGTACTGAGAGAGCGCTGCACTGTCGGAGGGGCAGTACTGAGGGACCGCTGCACAGTCGGAGCGGAAGTACTGAGGGAGCGCCGCACTGTCGGAGGGGCAGTACTGAGGGAGCGCTGCACAGTCGGAGGGGCAGTACTGAGAGTGCGCTGCACTGTCAGATGGCAGTACTGAGGGAGTGCTGCACTGTCAGAGGGGCAGTAGTGAGGGAGCGCCGCACGGTTGGATGTGCAGTAATGAGAGAGCGCAGCACTGTCGGAGGGGCAGTACTGAGAGAGCGCTGCACTGTTGGAGGTGCAGTAATGAGAGAGCGCTGCACGGCCGGAGGGGCAGTACTGAGGAATCGCTACACTGTCGGAGGGGCAGCACTGAGGGAGCGCTGCACTGTCGGAGGGGCAGTACTGAGGGAGCGCTGCACTGTCGGAGGGGCAGTACTGCGAGCCTGTGAGTGCAGCGAGCACAGACTGAACAACTGGGAGTTTCGTAAGTGCGGGAGTTTGGTTAAGTGGGGGAAGGAGGTGCTTGCTTTTCCTAACTTCTCCCGCAGAGTGCCGGCGGACCTGAGCGGGAGCAGACCGCGGCCCGAGAGCGGGAGCAGACCGCGGCCCGAGAGCGGGGATAAAAGCAACAGCAGACCTGCATCAACAAGTGAAAATGGCAGTGTGACATCACAGGTAAGGCAGGTAAGTGATTGGTAGTGACTGTGTGCTAAGTTTTAAGTTAACATATAGCATATAACTAAATTTTAAAAACTAAACTCAATTTAATTAATTTAATAAACTAAACGAGGTAAATAATTTGATTAACACTAAACTAATTAATTGAATAAATAAAATAATGGGAGAACAGGAGATGTGTTTCTGCTGCAATATGTGGGAGCTTGTGGACATTTTTGTCCAGGGCGACTACATCTGCGGTAAGTGTCTGCGGCTCGAGGAACTTCGGCTCCGAGTTGAGGAGCTGGAGTCCGAGCTGCAGACATCGCGAGACATCAGGGAGGGAGAAAGTTACCTGGACCTTTTGCTCCAGGAGGCAGCCACACCCCTTAGATTATATACTTTAGAATTGACACGTGGTCAGGGACAGGAGAGTGTGACTGCGAGTGAGGCAGGTACGGGGATCCAGGAGGTAGTATTGCAGGAACCTCAATCCCTGCACTTGTCCAATAGATTCGAGGTTCTTGCAACCCTTGTGGACAAGTGCGGGGACTGCGGGGAGGACGAGCAAACTGACCACGGCACCGTGGTACAGGAAGCCGTTCAAGTGGGGGGAGTAAAAAGGAAGGTGGTTGTAGTAGGCGACAGTATAGTTAGGGGGATAGACACTGTTCTCTGCAGCCAGGAGCGTGAGTCCGAAGACTATGTTGCCTACCCGGTGCCAGGGTAAAGGACATCTCCTCTGGGCTGGAGTGGGAGGAGCCAACTAGGGAACAGGCTATCCTAGATTGGGTATTGTGCAATGAGACGGGGTTAATTAATAATCTTGTTGTGCAGGGTCCTTTAGGGAAGAGTGACCATAACATGATAGAATTCTTCATGAAGATGGAAAGTGAAGATGTCCAATCCAAAACTAGGGTCCTAAATCTAAACAAAGGATACTATGAAGGTATGAGGAGTGAGTTGGCTGTGATAGATTGGGGAGCTTCATTAAAAGGCATGGTGGTGGACAGGCAATGGCTAACATTTAAGGAATAAATGCATGAATTGCAACAGTTATACATTCCTTTCTGGCGCAAAAACACAAAAGGAAAAGTGGCCCAACCATGGCTAACAAAAGAAATTAAGGATAGTATTAGATCCAAAGAGGAGTCATATAATGTTGCCAGAAAAAGTAGCAAGTCTGAGGATTGGGAGCAGTTTAGAGTTCAGCAAAAAAGGACCAAGAGATTGATTAAGAGGAGAAAAATAGAGAATGAGAGTAAACTTGCAAGGAACATAAAAGCGGATTGTAAAAGCTTCTACAAGTATGTAAAAAGAAAAAGATTAGTGAAGACAAATGTAAGTCCCTTACAATCAGAAACGGGAGAATTTATAAAGGGGAACAAGGAAATGGCTGAGCAATTAAACAAATACTTTGGTTCTGTCTTCACGGAAGAGGACAAAAATAACTTCCCAGAAATGCTAGTGAGAAGGAGGAATTAAAGGAAATTAGTATCAGTAAAAAAATAGTGCTGGAGAAATTAATGGGACTGAAAGCCGATAATTCCCCAGGGCCTGATAATCTGCATCCCAGAGTATTAAAAGAGGTAGCCATGGAAATAGTGGATGCATTGGTTGTCATCTTCCAAAATTCTATAGATTATGGAACAGTTCCTGCAGATTGGAGGGTGGCAAATGTAACCCCACTATTTAAAAAAGGAGGGAGAGAGAAAACAGGGAACTACAGACCAGTTAGCCTGACATCAGTAGTAGGGAAAATGCTAGAGTCTATTATAAAGGATGTGATAACAGGACACTTAGAAAATATCAACGGGATTAGACAAAGTCAACATGGATTTATGAAAGGGAAATCATGTTTGACAAACCTACTGGAGTTTTTTGAGGATGTAACTGGCAGAATAGATAAGGGAGAACCAGTGGATG
This sequence comes from Squalus acanthias, assembly GCA_030390025.1. Classification (NCBI taxonomy): domain Eukaryota; kingdom Metazoa; phylum Chordata; class Chondrichthyes; order Squaliformes; family Squalidae; genus Squalus; species Squalus acanthias. The sequence continues at coordinate 204,030,140 of CM059427.1, read as the reverse complement.
TGGTGTATTTGGATTTTCAGAAGGCCTTTGATAAAGTCCCACGTAAGAGGTTCGTGTGCAAAATGAAAGCACATGGGATTGTGGGTAATATACTGGCATGGATTGAAAATTCGTTAACAGACAGGAAACAGAGAGTAGGAATAAATGGGTCTTTTTCGGGGTGGCAGGCGGTGACTAGTGGGTTACCGCAGGGATCAGTGCTTGGGCCCCAGCTATTCACAATATATATCAATGACTTGGATCAGGGAACCAAATGTAATATTTCCAAGTTTGCTGATGACACAAAACTAGGAGGGATTGTGAGTTGTGAACAGGATGCAAAGAGGCTTCAAGGCGATTTAGACAAGTTGAGTGAGTGGGCAAATACATGGCAGATGCAGTATAACGTGGATAAATGTGAAGTTATCCACTTCGGTAGAAAAAACAGAAAGGTAGAGTATTATTTAAATGGTGATAGATTGGGAAATGTTGATGTACAAAGGGACCTGGGTGTCCTTGTACACCAGTCACTGAAAGCAAATATGCAGGTGCAGCAAGCAGTTAGGAAGACAAATGGTATGTTGGCCTTCATTGCAAGAGGATTTGACTACAGGAACAAGGATGTCTTACTACAGTTATACAGGATGCGTAGATGCCGGTGTTGGACTGGGGTGGACAAATGTGAGAAGTCGCACAACACCAGGTTATAGTCCAACAGCTTTATTTGAAATCACAAGCTTTCGGAGCGCTGCTCCTTCGTCAGGTGAAGTGAAGAGATGCATATAGGCACAGCATATATAGTCAGAGAACACTGCCAGATGATTACAGTTAATCTTTCCAACTGCCCTTTATCACACCTCGGCGGAGAGATAATCACGGCAATCAAAGGTGTGGATGGTGTCCAAACAGGTCAGTCAGGAAAACATTACATCAAAGACAATGAGGTGGGGTCACAAGGGGGTCAAATGTGGCAGATGCTGGGGTCTGGATGGAAAACAAAAAGATTTTTTACTTTTTTTGCTGGAAATCACAGCAGGTCCGGCCGCATCTGTGTAGAGAGAACAAGCCAACGACGACTCGAGTCTGGATGACTCTACGTCAGGTGGGGTTACATGTAGCGGGACATGAACCCAAGATCCCGGTTGAGGCCGTCCTCATGGGTGCGGAACTTGGCTATCAGTTTCTGCTCGATGATTTTGCGTTGTCGTGTGTCTCGAAGGCCGCCTTGGAGAATGCTAACCCGCAGATCGGAGGCTGAATGTCCTTGACTGCTGAAGTGTTCCGCGACTGGGAGGTAACACTCCTGCCCAGTTAGAGTCAGTGTCTGTGGAACTGTACCCCAGTGAGAGTCAGTGTCTGTGGAACTGTACCCCAGTGAGAGTCAGTGTCTGTGGAACTGTGCCCCAGTGAGACTCAGTGCCTGTGGAACTGTACCCCAGTGAGAGTCAGTGTCGATGGAACAGTACCCCAGTGAGAGTCAGTGCCTGTGGAACTGTACCCCAGTGAGAGTCAGTGTCTGTGGAACTGTACCCCAGTGAGAGTCAGTGTCGATGGAACAGTACCCCAGTGAGAGTCAGTGCCTGTGGAACTGTACCCCAGTGAGAGTCAGTGTCTGTGGAACTGTACCACAGTGAGAGTCAGTGGCTGTGGAACTGTACCCCAGTGAGAGTCAGTGCCTTTGGAACTGTATCCCAGTGAGAGTCAGTGTCTGTGGAACTGTACCCCAGTGTGAGTCAGTGTCGATGGAACAGTACCCCAGTGAGAGTCAGTGCCTGTGGAACTGTATCCCAGTGAGAGTCAGTGTCTGTGGAACTGTATCCCAGTGAGAGTCAGTGTCTGTGGACTGTACCCCAGTGAGAGTCAGTGTCTGTGGAACTGTACCCCAGTGAGAATCAGTGTCTGTGGAACTGTACCCCAGTGAGAGTCAGTGTCTGTGGAACTGTACCCCAGTGAGAGTCAGTGTCTGTGGAACTGTACCCCAGTGAGAGTCAGTGTCTGTGGAACTGTACCCCAGTGAGAGTCAGTGTCTGTGGAACTGTACCCCAGTGAGAGTCAGTGTCTGTGGAACTGTACCCCAGTGAGAGTCAGTGTCTGTGGAACTGTACCCCAGTGAGAGTCAGTGTCTGTGGAACTGTACCCCAGTGAGAGTCAGTGTGTGTGGAACTGTATCCCAGTGAGAGTCAGTGTGTGTGGAACTGTATCCCAGTGAGAGTCAGTGTCAGCTTGCCAAGGCTGCATTTGGTCTTTAATATGTAGCACAGCTGTAAAGCAGTTTGAGTCCAGTTGTTTTGTGAAGCTGGAGTTGGGGACGCTGAGCTCCGGAGTCAGGCTGGGCGCGAACTGGTGATTTACGGTGCAGCTTCATCGCGTCAGTCAAACCGCTGGCTGGTGTCTGCCTGCTGCCTTCAATAACTGACTGGCCTCTCCGTGAAAACCTCGACAAACCCAGTTATTTGTTTGTTTGTCAGTTTTACTGAGACAGAAATGGAGTTGCTGTTAAAGTGACACGGTGTGTATTTCACAGGAGCGGTGGGAGCTGCTCGATGATACGACAGACCTCCCATCACATTGAAAAGAAGAAGAAAGACTTGCATTTCTACAGCGTCTTTCACGACCACCGGACGTCCCAAAGCCAATGGAGCACGTTTCAACATAAGAACATAAGAAATAGGAGCAGGAGTCGGCCATTCGACCCCTCGAGCCTGCTCCGGCATTCAATAAGATCACGGCTGATCTTCTACCTCATCTCCACTTTCCTGGCCGATCCCCATATCCCTTGAATCCCTTAATATCCAAATATCTATCGATTTCTGTCTTGAATATACTCAACGACTGAGCCTCCACAGCCCTCTGAGGTAGAGAATTCCAAAGATTCACCACCCTCTAAGTGAAGAAATTTCTCCTCATCTCAGTCCTAAATGGCCGACCCCTTATTCTGAGACTGTGACCCCTGGTTCTAGACTCCCCAGCCAGGGGAAACATCCTCCCTGCATCTACCCTGTCAAGCCCTGTAAGAATTTTGTATGTTTCAATGAGATCACCTCTCAATCTTCTAAACTCTAGAGAATATAGGCCTAGTCTACTCAATCTCTCCTCATAGGACAATCCCCTCATCCCAGGAATCAGTCTGGTGAACCTTCGTTGCACTCCCTCTATGACAAGTATATCCTTCCTTAGGTAAGGAGACCAAAACTGTACACAATACTCCAGGTGTGGTCTCACCAGGGCCCTATATAATTGCAGTAAGACGTCTTTACTCTTATACTCAAATCCTCTTGTAATAAAGGCCAACATACCATTTGCTTTCCTAATTGCTTGCTGTACCTGCATGTTAACTTTCAGTGATTCGTGTACAAGGACACCCAGGTTCCTATGAACACCAACATTTCCCAATCTCTCACCATTTAAAAAATACACTGCTTTTCTATTTTTCCTACTGAAGTGGATAACTTCACAATTCTCCACATTATATTCCATTTGCCATGTTCTTGCAAACTCGCTTAACCTTTCTATATCCCTTGAAGCCTCCTTGCATCCTCCTCACAACTTACATTCCCACCCAGCTTTGTATCATCAGCAAACTTGAATATATTACATTTGGTCCCCTCATCCAAATCATTGATATAGATTGTGAATAGCTACCCCACTAGTTACAGCCTGCCAACCCGAAAATGACCCGTTTATTCCTACTCTCTGTTTTCTGTCATTAACCAATCCTCAGTCCATGCTAATATATTACCCCCAATCCCATGAGCCCTAATTTTGTTTAATAACCTCTTGCATGGCACCTTATCGAATGCCTTCTGGAAATCCAAATACACCACATCCACTGGTTCCCCCTTATCTATTCTGCTCGTTACAAACTCAAAACACGAACAGATTTGTCAAACACAATTTCCCTTTCATAAATCCGTGTTGACTCTGCCCAATCCTATTATTATTTTCTAAGTGCCTTGTTACCACGTCCTTAATAATAGATTCTAGCATTTTCCCTACTACTGACGTCAGGCCAACTTTGAAGTGTAGTCACTGTTGTAATGTAGGAAACACAGCAGCCAATTTGTGCACAGCAAGCTCTCACAAACAGCAATGTAATAATGATTGGATAATCAGTTTTAGTGATGTTGATTGAGAGATAAATATTGGCGACAGGACACCGGGAGAAATCCCCTGCTCTTCTTAGAAATAGTGCCATGGGATCTTTTACGTCCACCTGAGAGAGCAGACAGGGCCTCGGTTTAATGTCTCATCCGAAAGACGACACCTCCAACAGTGCAGCGCCCCCTCAGTAGTACTGAGGGAGCGCCGCACTGTCGGAGGGGCAGTACTGAGGGAGCGCTGCACTGTCGGAGGGGCAGTACTGAGGGAGCGCTGCACTGTCAGAGGGGCAGTACTGAGGGAGTGCTGCACTGTCAGAGGGGCAGTACTGATGGAGCGCTGCACTGTCGGAGGGGCAGTACTGAGGGAGCGCTGCACTGTCGGAGGGACAGTACTGAGGGAGTGCTGCACTGTCAGAGGGGCAGTACTGATGGAGCGCTGCACTGTCGGAGGGGCAGTACTGAGGGAGCGCTACACTGTCGGAGGGGCAGTACTGAGGGAGCGCTGCACTGTGGGAGGGGCAGTACTGAGGGAGCGCTGCACTGTCGGAGGGGCAGTACTGAGGGAGCGCTGCACTGTCGGAGGGGCAGTACTGAGGGAGCGCTGCACTGTCGGAGGGGCAGTACTGAGAGAGCGCCGCACTGTCGGAGGATCAGTACTGAGGGAGCACTGCACTGTCAGATGGTGACATGTGCTGTAGAAATGCAAGTCTTTCTATTTAAGCATTTGAAACCCCTATTACGGCTAAGGTCTGACCCCAGTTTCAACAAATTTAAAGGAGAAGGAACATATAGGACAGATATTTTTGTTCAATGTTCTTGCCTTCTGTACGTTAATTCATTTCAGTGCGTATGTTTTTTTCATTCATTTATCTTTTACAAAAAAAAACATTTACAGCATCATATTTCCATCTCTGGTCACCATTTCCACAATGGGTCGTTGTAAATTCATTCAGTGTCTGGCTATTCAGTTATTTCATTTGTATCATAAAGATTGAACATTTTAAAACTTTATCTCCCAGTATACATCCAAAAAAGTCTCTGATTTTTCTCACAAAGGGTGGTGGAAATCTGGAACACTCTCCCCAAAAAGCTGTGGAGGGTGGGGGTCAATTGGAGCTGTCAAGACTGAGATCGATAGATTTATTTTCAGTAAGGGTGTGTTTTTTATTCCTTCCTGTGATGTGGGAGTCACAGGCAAGGCCAGCATTCATTGCCCATCCCTAATTACCCTCGAGAAGGTCAAGGGATGTGGATCCAAGGCGGAGAGATGGAGTTAGGATACAGATCAGCCATGAACTCACTGAATGGCGCAACAGGCTCAAGGGGCTGAATGGCCTCCTCCTATTGCTAATGTTCCTATTTGCCTGAATTCACTTAGATCGTGTTCCCTCGAGTATAGAGGTGTTTAAGATGATTGTAGGATTCGATAGGGTTGAGAGAGAGGGAAACTATTTCCTCTGGTGGGGGGAGTCCAGAACAAGGGGGCAGAACCTTAAAATTAGAGCCAGGCCGTTCAGGGGTGATGTCAGGAAGCACTTCTCCACACAAAGGGTCGTGGAAATTTGGAACTCTCTCCCCCAAAAGGCTGTGTATGCTGGGGGGTCAATTGGAGCTTTCAAGACTGAGAGCGATAGATTTTTGATACAGAGAAGATAGGTAGGTGGGGTTGAGGGATATGGGGAGGTGGGCAGGTAGGGTTGAGGGATATGGTGAGATGGTGGGTCGGTGGGGTTAAGGGATGTGGGGAGAAGGTGGGCAGGTGGGGTTGAGGGATATGGGGAGAAGGTGGGTAGGTGGGGTTGAGGGATATGGGGAGAAGGTGGGTAGGTGGGGTTAAGGGATGTGGGAAGAAGGTGGGTGGGTGGGGTTCAGGAATATGGGGAGAAGGTGGGTAGGTGGGGTTGAGGGATATGGGGAGAAGGTGGGTAGGTGGAGTTGGGGGATATGGGGAGAAGGTGGGTGGGTGGGGTTAAGGGATGTAGGGAGAAGGTGGGTGGGTGGGGTTGAGGGATATGGGGAGATGGTGGGTAAGTGGGGTTGAGGGATGTGGGGAGAAGGTGGGTAGGTGGGGTTGAGGGATGTGGGGAGAAGGTGGGTAGGTGGGGTTGAGGGATATGGGGAGAGGGTGGGTAGGTGGGGTTGAGGGATATGGGGAGAAGGTGGGTAGGTGGAGTTGGGGGATATGGGGAGAAGGTGGGTGGGTGGGGTTAAGGGATGTAGGGAGAAGGTGGGTGGGTGGGGTTGAGGGATATGGGGAGATGGTGGGTAGGTGGGGTTGAGGGATGTGGGGAGAAGGTGGGTAGGTGGGGTTGAGGGATGTGGGGAGAAGGTGGGTAGGTGGGGTTGAGGAATATGGGGAGATGGTGGGTAGGTGGGGTTGAGGGATATGGGGAGAAGGTGGGTGGGTGGGGTTGAGGAATATGGGGAGAAAGTGGGTGGGTGGGGTTGAGGGATATGGGGAGAAGGTGGGCGGGTGGGGTTGAGGAATATGGGGAGAAGGTGGGCGGGTGGGGTTGAGGGATGTGGGGAGAAGGTGGGCGGGTGGGGTTGGGAGATATGGGGAGAAGGTGTGTAGGTGGGGTTGAGGGATGTGGGGAGAAGGTGGGCGGGTGGGGTTGGGGGATATGGGGAGAAGGTGTGTAGGTGGGGTTGAGGGATGTGGGGAGAAGGTGGGCGGGTGGGGTTGGGAGATATGGGGAGAAGGTGTGTAGGTGGGGTTGAGGGATGTGGGGAGAAGGTGGGCGGGTGGGGTTGGGGGATATGGGGAGAAGGTGTGTAGGTGGGGTTGAGGGATGTGGGGAGAAGGTGGGTAGGTGAGGTTGAGGGATATGGGGAGAGGGTGGGTAGGTGGGGTTGAGGGATGTGGGGAGATGGTGGGTGGGTGGGGTTGAGGAATATGGGGAGAAGGTGGGTGGGTGGGGTTGAGGGATGTGGGGAGAAGGTGGGCGGGTGGGGTTGGGAGATATGGGGAGAAGGTGTGTAGGTGGGGTTGAGGGATGTGGGGAGAAGGTGGGCGGGTGGGGTTGGGGGATATGGGGAGAAGGTGTGTAGGTGGGGTTGAGGGATGTGGGGAGAAGGTGGGCGGGTGGGGTTGGGGGATATGGGGAGAAGGTGTGTAGGTGGGGTTGAGGGATGTGGGGAGAAGGTGGGTAGGTGAGGTTGAGGGATATGGGGAGAGGGTGGGTAGGTGGGGTTGAGGGATGTGGGGAGATGGTGGGTGGGTGGGGTTGAGGAATATGGGGAGAAGGTGGGTGGGTGGGGTTGAGGGATGTGGGGAGAAGGTGGGCGGGTGGGGTTGGGAGATATGGGGAGAAGGTGTGTAGGTGGGGTTGAGGGATGTGGGGAGAAGGTGGGCGGGTGGGGTTGGGGGATATGGGGAGAAGGTGTGTAGGTGGGGTTGAGGGATGTGGGGAGAAGGTGGGCGGGTGGGGTTGGGAGATATGGGGAGAAGGTGTGTAGGTGGGGTTGAGGGATGTGGGGAGAAGGTGGGCGGGTGGGGTTGGGGGATATGGGGAGAAGGTGTGTAGGTGGGGTTGAGGGATGTGGGGAGAAGGTGGGTAGGTGAGGTTGAGGGATATGGGGAGAGGGTGGGTAGGTGGGGTTGAGGGATGTGGGGAGATGGTGGGTGGGTGGGGTTGAGGAATATGGGGAGAAGGTGGGTGGGTGGGGTTGAGGGATGTGGGGAGAAGGTGGGCGGGTGGGGTTGGGGGATATGGGGAGAAGGTGTGTAGGTGGGGTTGAGGGATGTGGGGAGGTGGGCAGGTAGGGTTGAGGGATATGGTGAGATGGTGGGTCGGTGGGGTTAAGGGATGTGGGGAGAAGGTGGGCAGGTGGGGTTGAGGGATATGGGGAGAAGGTGGGTAGGTGGGGTTGAGGGATATGGGGAGAAGGTGGGTAGGTGGGGTTAAGGGATGTGGGAAGAAGGTGGGTGGGTGGGGTTCAGGAATATGGGGAGAAGGTGGGTAGGTGGGGTTGAGGGATATGGGGAGAAGGTGGGTAGGTGGAGTTGGGGGATATGGGGAGAAGGTGGGTGGGTGGGGTTAAGGGATGTAGGGAGAAGGTGGGTGGGTGGGGTTGAGGGATATGGGGAGATGGTGGGTAAGTGGGGTTGAGGGATGTGGGGAGAAGGTGGGTAGGTGGGGTTGAGGGATGTGGGGAGAAGGTGGGTAGGTGGGGTTGAGGGATATGGGGAGAGGGTGGGTAGGTGGGGTTGAGGGATATGGGGAGAAGGTGGGTAGGTGGAGTTGGGGGATATGGGGAGAAGGTGGGTGGGTGGGGTTAAGGGATGTAGGGAGAAGGTGGGTGGGTGGGGTTGAGGGATATGGGGAGATGGTGGGTAGGTGGGGTTGAGGGATGTGGGGAGAAGGTGGGTAGGTGGGGTTGAGGGATGTGGGGAGAAGGTGGGTAGGTGGGGTTGAGGAATATGGGGAGATGGTGGGTAGGTGGGGTTGAGGGATATGGGGAGAAGGTGGGTGGGTGGGGTTGAGGAATATGGGGAGAAAGTGGGTGGGTGGGGTTGAGGGATATGGGGAGAAGGTGGGCGGGTGGGGTTGAGGAATATGGGGAGAAGGTGGGCGGGTGGGGTTGAGGGATGTGGGGAGAAGGTGGGCGGGTGGGGTTGGGAGATATGGGGAGAAGGTGTGTAGGTGGGGTTGAGGGATGTGGGGAGAAGGTGGGCGGGTGGGGTTGGGGGATATGGGGAGAAGGTGTGTAGGTGGGGTTGAGGGATGTGGGGAGAAGGTGGGCGGGTGGGGTTGGGAGATATGGGGAGAAGGTGTGTAGGTGGGGTTGAGGGATGTGGGGAGAAGGTGGGCGGGTGGGGTTGGGGGATATGGGGAGAAGGTGTGTAGGTGGGGTTGAGAGATGTGGGGAGAAGGTGGGTAGGTGAGGTTGAGGGATATGGGGAGAGGGTGGGTAGGTGGGGTTGAGGGATGTGGGGAGATGGTGGGTGGGTGGGGTTGAGGAATATGGGGAGAAGGTGGGTGGGTGGGGTTGAGGGATGTGGGGAGAAGGTGGGCGGGTGGGGTTGGGGGATATGGGGAGAAGGTGTGTAGGTGGGGTTGAGGGATGTGGGGAGAAGGTGGGTGGGTGGGGTTGAGGGATATGGGGAGAAGGTGGGTAGGTGGGGTTGAGGGATATGAGGAGAAGGTGGGTGGGTGGGGTTGAGGAATATGGGGAGAAGGTGTGTAGGTGGGGTTGAGGGATGTGGGGAGAAGGTTGGCGGGTGGGGTTGAGGGATATGGGGAGAAGGTGGGTAGGTGGGGTTGAGGGATATGAGGAGAAGGTGGGTGGGTGGGGTTGAGGAATATGGGGAGAAGGTGGGTAGGTGGGGTTGAGGGATATGGGGAGAAGGTGGGTGGGTGGGGTTGAGGAATATGGGGAGAAGGTGTGTAGGTGGGGTTGAGGGATGTGGGGAGAAGGTTGGCGGGTGGGGTTGGGGGATGTGGGGAGAAGGTGTGTAGGTGGGGTTGAGGGATGTGGGGAGAAGGTGGGCAGCTGGGGTTGGTCTTGATAAGGGGACCGGCCAGTTATGTCCAATCGTCTGTCCCTGATCTTAAAACCTCTGAAGCCCTCCTTCTGATTGAAGCTTCTCATTGGCTGCACGTTTTCCAGCTGGTTACTGGGATGGGATTGGGTTGTCGCAGGTCCACCTACCCCTGGGCCAAGCAACAATCCGCTGCCGGCGCCCTGTGTGCGGAGAGAGGCACCATGTTTCTATCTGGGTCCCTGACCAGCAAAGTCACCTGACACATATGCAACAGACATGGATGGCAAGACCATAATGGGAGATGAACAGTAGTTCAGGTACACACAGGGTCAGAGTTTGAAGTTGGCTTTTCCCAGCCATTCTGTGTCAGTGTCTCAGTGTCAAAATGTTCAAGCCCTGATATAAAGTGGCGCAGATCCCTGGATTCACCTGAGGCTGGAGTCGGGGTACTCCAGCTGTCCTCTGTTCGGGAGAGATGGGGGCCGGGGCGGGATTCCTATTTCTCATCGATAGCCAGTGATTCCACTGTGGATGTCGGGTGACGACAGGATTGGGCTCGGCTGTGGTGCCCCCGTGGTCGAATATCCAAGGCCGAGATCGCCAGAGGATTCTGCTGCCATTGGAGTGTATTCCAGTAAGCATCAAAAATGATTTCCATAAGTAATAAATAAATATTTAATAAACGTTGCCCCGTATTCAAAGCGCCCTGCATCCCGCATTGGATTGTTCCGTTTGAAAGATGCACTGTCCTGATTGGCCATTCACGATTCTCCCGATTCGGAAAGCTCGTTTAGTTCATTCTGAAGCTCGAAAAACGAGGGCCTCTCCTCAGGTCTCTGGGGCGAGAAAAGAGAGAAGGAATTTGTTATTTTTCAACTTTCGAGTAAAACAAAGAACGTTGAGCAATCATTGCCCAGAGGAAACTAAAGTCATAACCAGACCAGATTAGGTCAATCGTCAACATCAACACTCTGCCTACCACTGGGGGGGCGCTGTGACCCACACCCTGCCCACCACTGGGGGGGCGCTGTGACCTGCACTCTGCCCACCACTGGGGGGCGCTGTGACCCACACCCTGCCCACCACTGGGGGGCTCTGTGACCCACACTCTGCCCACCACTGGGGGGGCACTGTGACCCACACTCTGCCCACCACTGGGGGGGCGCTGTGACCCACACTCTGCCCACCACTGGGGGGGCGCTGTGACCCACACTCTGCCCACCACTGGGGGGGCGCTGTGACCCACACTCTGCCCACCACTGGGGGGGCGCTGTGACCCACACTCTGCCCACCACTGGGGGGGCGCTGTGACCCTCACTCTGCCCACCACTGGGGGGGCGCTGTGACCCACACCCTGCCCACCACTGGGGGGGCACTGTGACCCGCACTCTGCCCACCACTGGGGGGCACTGTGACCCACACCCTGCCCACCACTGGGGGGGCACTGTGACCTACACTCTGCCCACCACTGGGGGGCACTGTGACCCACACCCTGCCCACCACTGGGGGGGCGCTGTGACCTGCACTCTGCCCACCACTGGGGGGCACTGTCACCTGCACTCTGCCCACCACTGGGGGGGTGCGATGAGACCCGTACCCTGCCCACCACCGGGGGGCGCTGTGACCTGCACTCTGCCCACCACTGGGGGGCGCTGTGACCCGCACCCTGCCCACCATTGGGGGGGGCGCTTTGACTTGCATTCTGCCCACCACTGGGGGGTGCTGTGACCCACACTCTGCCCACCACTGGGGGGCGCTGTGACCTGCACTCTGCCCACCACTGGGGGGCGCTGTGACCCACACCCTGCCCACCACTGGGGGGGCGCTGTGACCCACACCCTGCCCACCACTGGGGGGGCGCTGTGACCTGCACTCTGCCCACCACTGGGGGGCGCTGTGACCCGCACTCTGCCCACCACTGGGGGGCGCTGTGACCCACACTCTGCCCACCACTGGGGGGGCACTGTGACCTACACTCTGCCCACCACTGGGGGGGCACTGTGACCCACACTCTGCCCACCACTGGGGGGGCACTGTGACCCACACTCTGCCCACCACTGGGGGGGCACTGTGACCTGCACTCTGCCCACCACTGGGGGGCGCTGTGACCCGCACTCTGCCCACCACTGGGGGGGCACTGTGACCCACACTCTGCCCACCACTGGGGGGCGCTGTGACCCACACCCTGCCCACCACTGGGGGGCACTGTGACCCACACCCTGCCCACCACTGGGGGGGCACTGTGACCTGCACTCTGCCCACCACTGGGGGGGCGCTGTGACCCACACCCTGCCCACCACTGGGGTGGCACTGTGACCTGCACTCTGCCCACCACTGGGGGGCACTGTGACCCACACCCTGCCCACCACTGGGGGGGCACTGTGACCTGCACTCTGCCCACCACTGGTGGGCACTGTGACCCACACCCTGCCCACCACTGGGGGGGCGCTGTGACCTGCACTCTGCCCACCACTGGGGGGCACTGTCACCTGCACTCTGCCCACCACTGGGGGGTGCGATGAGACCCGTATCCTGCCCACCACCGGGGGGCGCTGTGACCTGCACTCTGCCCACCACTGGGGGGCGCTGTGACCCGCACCCTGCCCACCATTGGGGGGGGCGCTTTGACTTGCATTCTGCCCACCACTGGGGGGCGCTGTGACCTGCACTCTGCCCACCACTGGGGGGCGCTGTGACCTGCACTCTGCCCACCACTGGGGGGGCGATGAGACCCGCACTCTGCCCACCACTGGAGGGCGCTGTGACCTGCATGCTGCCCACCACTGGAGGGCGCTGTGACCCACACTCTGCCCACCACTGGAGGGCGCTGTGACCCACACTCTGCTCAGCACTGGGGGGCGCTGTGACCCGCACTCTGCCCACCACCGGGGGGGCTGTAACCCGCACTCTGCTCACCAATGGGGGTGCGCTGTAACCCGCACATTTCTCTTCACTTTCTGGCTACAGTTGTCTCTGGTCATTGACCCAGCACTCTCTCTCTCTCTCTCGCCTCTGAGTCAGAAGGTTGTGGGTTCAAGTCCCACTCCAGAGACTTGAGCGCAAAAATCCAGGCTGACACTCCCAGTGCTGCACTGAGGCCTCCGCTGCACTGTCGGAGGGGCAGTACTGAGGGAGCAATGCACTGGAGGTGCCGTCTTTTGGATGAGATTTTAAACCGAGGCCCCTTCTGCTCTCTCAGGTGGACGTAAAAGATCCCATGGCACTATTTCAAAGAAGAGTAGGGGAGTTCTCCCCGGTGTCCTGGGGCCAATATTTATCCCTCAATCAACATCACTACAACAGATTATCTGGTCTATATCACTTTGTTGTTTGTGGGAGCTTGCTGTGCGCAAATTGACTGCCGCGTTTCCCACATTACAACAGTGACTACACTTCAAAAGTACCTCACATTGGTTGCAAAGCACTTTGGGACATCCTGAGGTTATGAAAGGCGCTAGAGAAATGCAAGTCTTTCTTTCTTCGCTTTCTTGCAAATATTTAGCAGCAGGATTCAGGGGTTATTGACCCAGAGCAGGTACACCGCCGAGTTTTACTGACTCCCTCCCTAACTAAGGGACACTGAGACCGATTGAACTGCCCCAGTGCTGCCCCGGAAGGCATCAGCTAACTCAGCACAGGTGAAACCTGCAAACCTTCCTAGCCCTCAGGGTCTGTAGCACACGAGCTGCATCAACCAGCTTAATCCCGAGCACGGTTAACCGCTTCTCCTAGATTCTATGTTTCTATGTTTTATGTTTATACACGTGATAGAACGTCACAGCACCCACAGTGCGGACTGTGAGGGTCACAGCGCCGCCCAGTGGTGACCAGAGTGCGGGTCACAGCGCCTCCCAGTGGTGGGCAGAGTGTGGGTCACAGCGCCCCCAGTGGTGACCAGAGTGCGGGTCACAGCGCCTCCCAGTGGTGGGCAGAGTGTGGGTCACAGCGCCCCCCCAGTGGTGACCAGAGTGCGGGTCACAGCGCCTCCCAGTGGTGGGCAGAGTGTGGGTCACAGCGCCCCCCCAGTGGTGGGTAGAGTGTGGGTCACAGCGCCCTCCCAGTGGTGGGCAGAGTGTGGGTCACAGCGCCCCCCCAGTGGTGGGCAGAGTGTGGGTCACAGCGCCCCCCCAGTGGTGGGCAGAGTGTGGGTCACAGCGCCCCCCCAGTGGTGGGCAGGAGTGTGGGTCACAGCGCCCCCCCAGTGGTGGGCAGAGTGTGGGTCACAGCGCCCTCCCAGTGGTGGGCAGAGTGTGGGTCACAGCGCCCCCCCAGTGGTGACCAGAGTGCGGGTCACAGCGCCTCCCAGTGGTGGGCAGAGTGTGGGTCACAGCGCCCTCCCAGTGGTGGGCAGAGTGTGGGTCACAGCGCCCTCCCAGTGGTGGGCAGAGTGTGGGTCACAGCGCCCCCCCCAGTGGTGGGCAGAGTGTGGGTCACAGCGCCCCCCAGTGGTGGGCAGAGTGTGGGTCACAGCGCCCCCCCCAGTGGTGGGCAGAGTGTGGGTCACAGCACCCCCAGTGGTGGGCAGAGTGTGGGTCACAGCACCCCCCAGTGGTGGGCAGAGTGTGGGTCACAGCACCCCCCCAGTGGTGACCAGAGTGCGGGTCACAGCGCCTCCCAGTGGTGGGCAGAGTGCGGGTCACAGCGCCTCCCAGTGGTGGGCAGAGTGTGGGTCACAACACCCCCAGTGGTGGGCAGAGTGTGGGTCACAGCACCCCCAGTGGTGGGCAGAGTGTGGGTCACAGCACCCCCCAGTGGTGGGCAGAGTGTGGGTCACAGCGCCCCCAGTGTCTGAGCTTTACTGAAGTTGGAGGAGGTTCAGCCTCACCAGAGTAGGTAAAACAGACGTTACACAGGAGGAACTGTTTCTGTGAGTTGAATAGACTTTGAACTTTTGCCAAAAAAACGGGTTTAATTGTAGTTTAGCTCAACCTCACAGATGCAGATAAAAAAATGGACAACTGGGAGCTTCACTCCAGGCTACGGTTCCAAATGATCTTCAATCAATGAGTGAATTTTCCCAATGTTTCCCCTCGCTTCTGATGCTCTGCTGGGGTTTAGTTCCATGGGGACCTTCCATTGCCTCACCAAAGCGGTTGTTCTTCCTGTTCACACTGTGTCAGTGGAATATTTAACCGCAGGAAACATCACCGCAGAGACCAATCCTGTCCTCACCCAACACGCACTTTGCGTCAAGAATCTCTGGCCCAGAAATCCAATCGCGCCCGGAATCGTGTGCGCAGGGGCCGGAGCGCACACTGCAGACGCCTGTTAGTATTGACTCAGGCTGCACGCAATATTCCTGCTGCCTGATCATTCTGGTGAATCTGTGCTGCCCCACTCCCCACCCAGCCAAGGGTACGGGTACGGTAGCATAGTGGTTATGTTACTGGATTAGTGATCCAGAGGTCTGAGCTAATGATCTGTGAGAAGTGAGTTCAAATCCCATCACAGTGCAGCAGTTTAATTAAATCTGGAATTAAAAGCTAGTATCAGTAATGGTGACCATGAAATTGCTGCAAAAACCCAACTGGTTCACTAATGTCCTTTAGGGAAGGAAATCTGCCGTCCTTACCCGGTCTGGGCCTATATGTGACTCCAGACCCACAGCAATGTGGTTGATTCTTAACTGCCCTCTGAGGGGTTCAAGAAGGCAGCTCACCACCACCTTCTCAAGGGCAGTTGGGTGAAGGGCAATAATTGTCAGCCTTGCCAGCGACACCCAGAACTGAACACAGTCTAACCAGAGCTCTGTACAACTGAGCATCACTTCCTCCCCTTGTATTCCAGACCCTGAGATAAAGGCCAACATTCCATGAGCCTTGTTAATTATTTGTTGTACCTGTCCACTAACTTTCAGTGATTTCTATACTTGGACCCCTGAATCTCTCTGCTCCTCCACAGTTCCCAGCTTCTCACCATTTAGAGAATTCTCGGATCCAGAGTGGATGACCTCACACTTCCCCACATTGAATTCCATCTGCCACAGTTTTGCCCACTCACTGAATCTATCAATGTCCCTTTGCAACTTCCCACTCCCATCTACACTATTTACTGTGCTTAGTAACTTGGTGTCATCTGCAAACTTGGATATACAACTCTCTATTCCTTCATCCAAGTCATTGATAAATCTGGTGAACAGCTGGGTCGCTGGGGGACCACCACTTGTCACATCCCACCACCTGCTGTACACCATGATACCAATGAGTGGGAAGTGAATCTGAGAATTATCTACAGGTGAATGTATTGCTTGTGACACAAACCTCAAGCCAGCAGCAACTCATGATTTTGTAGATGAAAGGAGATGCCAGTTTTGGTTTCTGAAGGCGGAATCCAGCTGTGAGTTCTTCAACTACTTCCGAGTTCAAGCGGTTCTCGTACGGCATCTTTCCCTCAGAGAACACCTCCCACATCAGCACTCCTGCAGGAAAGCAGAGAACATGAGCAACGACTGCCCCAGATTGTTACTCACTCATACTTGCTCTTCATTACTCTCCCCTTATTCATTGCTGATACCGTTTATTACTTGCCTCTTTTCATTGCTGATAGCTACTGCTTCCTAATCTCTGTAACCTCCTCCAGCCCTACAACCCTCCGAGATTCCTGCACTCCTCCAATTCTGGCCTCTTGAGCATCTCCGATTTCCATCGCTCCACTATTGGCGGCCGTGCCTTCAGCCGCCTGGGCCCTAAGCTCTGGAATTCCCTCCTAAACCTCTCCCCACTCTCTCCTCCTTTAAGACGCTCCTTAAAACCTACCTCTTTGACCAAGCTTTTGGTCACCTGCCCTAATATCTCCTTATGTGGCTCGGTGTCAATTTTTGTTTGATAATCGCTCCTGTGAGGTGCCTTGGGATGTTTTACTAGGTTAAAGGCGCTATATAAATGCAAGTGTTTATTACTCGATACAGGAACAACTTTCAGGTTTGTTGTAAAACCCAACTGGTTCACTAGTGTCCCTTTAGGGAAGGAAACCTGCCGACCTTACCCGGTCTGGGCCTATATGTGACTCCAGTCCCACATCAACGTGGTTGATTCTTAACTGCCCCCCCGAAGTGTCCCAGCAAGACACTCAGTTTGTATCAAACCCGCTACAAAGAATATGCAATTCAAGAAAGGATGGGCAATAAGTACCGGCCTTGCCAGCGACGCCCACATCCGAGAATGAATTTTTAAAAAGTAACATCTCCTTCCCCAACAGGAAGTCACCCAGTCCTCTATCAACCCTTCCATGGTCTTCTATTCCACCCCCACCCCAGTAATCTGGCCCACATTTATCTCAGGCTCTTACTAAAACAACAACAATAACAACTTCCATTTATATCACAGAAACATAGAATGATTCAGCACAGAAGGAGGCCATTCGGCCCATCGTGCCTGTGCCGGCTCTTTGAACGAGCTCTCCAATTAGTCCCACTCCCCCTGCTCTTTCCCCATAGCCCTGCAAATTTTTCCCTATTATTTATCCAATTCCCTTTTGAAATACAACAGCTTCTTTCACTGATACCAGCTTTTTATTTCCAGATTTTGAAAACTGAATTCAAATTCTCAAATGTTACCCAGTATTTACAGCACAGAAACAGGCCATTCGGCCCAACTGGTCCGTGCGGTGTTTATGCTCCACTTGAGCCTCCTCCCACCCCTCTTCATCTCTCCTATCAGCGTATCTTTCTATTCCTTTCTTCCTAATGTGTTTATCCAGCTTCCCCTTAAAAACGTCAACACTAGTCACCTCAACCACTCCCTGTGGTAGCGAGTTCCACATTCTCACCACTCTCTGGGTAAAGAAGGTTCTCCTGAATTCCCCATTGGATTTATTAGTGACTATCTTATATTTATGGCCCCTAGTTCTGGTCTCCCCCACAAGTGGAAACATCTTCTCTACATCTACCCTATCGAAACCCTTTCATAATCTCAAAGACCTCTCTCAGGTCTCCCCTCAGCCTTCTCTTTTCTAGAGAAAAGACCCCCAGCCTGTTCAATCTTTCCCTATAGTTATAACCTCTCAGTTCTGGCATCATCCTTGTGAATGTTTTTTCTGCACCTTCTCCAGTGCCTCGATATCCTTTTTATAATATGGAGCCCAGAACTGTACACAGCGCTCCAAGTGTGGTCTACCCAAGGTTCAATACAAGTTTAACATAACCTCTCTGTTTAATTCTATCCCTCTAGAAATGAACCCAGTGCTTGGTTTGTTTTTTTATGGCCTTGTTAACCTGTGTCGCTACTTCTAGTGATTTGTGTATCTGTACCCCAGATCCCTCTGCTCCTCTACCCCATTTAGACTCTTATTATATAAGGACTATGTGGCCTCCGTATTCTTTCTACCAAAATGTATTACCTCACACTTATATGGATTATTAGTCCAGTAAAATAACCATTACACTGCAATTTCCACCATTACCATATTACGATGGTACCATTACCATGGAATATATTACGATGTTACATACAGCGCCTTTAACGTAGTAAAACACCTCAAGGTGCTTCACAGGAGCGATTATCAAACTAAATCTGACTCCGAGATATTAGGGCAGGTGACCAACAGCTTAGTCACAGGGGTAGGTTTTAAGGAGCGTCTTAAAGGAGGAGAGAGGCGGAGAGGTTTAGGGAGGGAATTCCAGAGCTTAGGGCCCAGGCGGCTGAAGGCACGGCCGCCAATGGTGGAGCGATGGAAATCGGGGGATGCGCAAGAGGCCAGAATTGGAGGAGCACAGAGACATGTTGTCTAAATTTCCTTTCACACCCTTAACTATAACCTGTTTAATTCCCTTCACCCTCAAAACCCATCCCTAATGGAGAAACATTCCTGCATCCACATTCTCCATTGCACTAAAAACCTTACAGATCTACGTCAAGTCTTCCCTCACTGTGAAGTCAATGGAAATAAAAATGGGGAGAGATGTAAAGCGAGCTGTCGACTCGCTGTCGCCCGTTTTACACTATCGCACAATGCCCAGAGCTGCCCCATTCTCTTCTTCTTCAGAGAGTTAAGGGCCAAGGGTACTCACCCTTCCCTTGTAACTCAGCGCTCTAAGTTCGTGAATCAGTTTTGTAGCTGGACTCCCTCCGCACTTCTACATCTTTCTCGTACGGTGACAGAGGTCAAACTATTCCCATCTGTGTCGATGACACCTCTCTGCATTTTTGAAGAGCTGGGTCTTGTCTCCCTTCCCCACACTTTGTCTTTCACAGTGAACAAACTGGTCTGATTCCCCTCGGTGCCCTCCACATGGTTTATGCAAAACCCTTTGAACGCGCTCTCCAATCAGTCCCACTCCCCCTGCTCTTTCCCCATAGTCCTGCTAATTTTTCTCCTTCAAGTTTTTATCCAACTCCCTTTTTGAAAGATAGTGCTGAATCTGCTTCCCCGCCCTTTCAGGCAGCGCGTTCCAGATCACAACAACTCGCTGCGTAAAACAAATTCTCCTCATCTCCCCATCTGGATCATTTTGCCGATTATCTTAAACCACATTCCTGCATTAAACGGCTTCTCACCAAAAGACCAGACATCGGACTTGCTGCTGAACTTGGAGTATCGGAAAACTTCGGGAGCCGACCACTTGACTGGGAACTTCGAGCCTGAGGAGCTGATATACTGGTCGTCAAGGACAAATCTTCAGGGCAGAGAGAGAGAAAGCGAGAAACAGATGTCAGTTCCCATCAGAAGGGGAGGGGCAGCGCTGTGGCATGCCGGGGTGTGAAATATAAACCTGGGTATTCTGCAGCGAGTGACTCACCTCCTGATTCCCCAAAGCCTTTCTACCATCTACAAGGCACAAGTAAGGAGTGTGAGGGAATACTCTCCACTTGCCTGGATGAGTGCAGCTCCAACAACACTCAAGAAGCTCAACACCATCCAGGACAAAGCAGCCCGCTTGATTGGCACCCCATCCACCACCTTAAACATTCACTCCCTCCACCACCGGCGTACCATGGCTGCAGTGTGTACCATCTACAAGATGCACTGCAGCAACTCGCCAAGGCTTCTTCGGCAGCACCTCCCAAAGCCGTGGAGTTCCCCTCTAAGTCACACATCATCCTGACTTGGAAGTATATCGCCGTTCCTTCATCGTCGCTGGGTCAAAGTCCTGGAACTCCCTCCTTAACAGCACTGTGGGAGCACCTTCACCACACGGACTGCAGCGGTTCAGGAAGGCGGCTCACCACCACCTTCTCAAGGGCAACCAGGGATGGGCAATAAACGCCGGCCTTGCCAGTGACGCCCACATCCCAGGAACGAATAAAAAAAAGACACCATCAAAACACACAATCCCGAAGCTGAGCCTCTCCATCTGGGAGCATTTATCAAGAAACTGCGGGTCATGGATGGAAATCCACGGACAACACGCCTGCGGTTTCACCATATACTTGGGCAGGTGTGGCTCCGCACTGGGAGTCTGCATTCAGAAAATTCCCAATCTCCCCTTACGTGATACACGTAAAACTCAGAAATAAACAGGACGAGAATATCCTTTCCCGTAATACATGTAAAACTCAAATAAATGGAAGGAGAATACTGGCTGATAAATACAGTTATGAATTCATGAACTGTCGCGGCACGGACCACAGGCCCGGAGAGGATAAGTCATTACCTTGTCATTCCGAAATCAGACACTTTAATTGAGAGCGAGTCTCCTATCAAACAGTTCCTCGCTGCCTGCAAGAAAATCACAAAGTGAGACGTTACAACTGATCCAAAGTCAGCAGCGATCGACGGTGCAGGGCATCGGGGGCACTGAGCTGCAGCTTCCCGGCTCCAGCTCCCCGCCACGGCTGAGATCCACAGCCCAGCACAAAGCACCGGAGGGAGTGATTGTTGGACAAAGGATAGAAAACATTGGGACATTGGAACGCTCGGAGCAGGAGGAGGCCGTTCAGCCCCTCGAGCCTGCTCCGCCATTCAATGGGATCCTGGCTGATCTGCGCCTCAACTCCATTTGCCCGCCTTTGCTCCACATCCCTCCATACCCTTACCCAACAAATATCTATTGATCTCAGTCCTGAAAGCTCTAACTGACCCCCAGCCACAGCCTTTTGGGGGAGAGAGTTCCAGATTTCCACCAGCCTTTGTGTGAAAAATTGCTTCCTGACATCACCCCTGAACGGCCTGGCTCTAATTTTAAGGTAAGGCCCCCTTGTTCTGGATTCTCCCATCAGAGGAAATAGTTTCTCCGTATCTACTCTATCGAATCCTTTTATCATTTCAATCGCCTCGATTAGATCAAATGTCTTGATTAGATCAAAAATGAGAAGTCGCACAACACCAGGTTATAGTCCAACAGATTTATTTAATTTTACAAGCTTTCGAAGCAGTTCGCTCCTTCATCAGGTAAGTTAGCAATGAGAGAATCTCCCAGAATTACCTGATGAAGGAGCGAACTGCTTCGAAAGCTTGTAAAATTAAATAAATCTGTTGGACTATAACCTGGTGTTGTGCGACTTCTCATTTTTGTCCACCCCAGTCCAACGCCGGCATCTCCACATCATGACCTTGATTAGATCACCCCTCGTTCTTCTGTACTCAAAACACGGAGTATTTGGCTGAGTGCTTCGTTGAAGCGCCTACTGTTAGCTTCGATATGGATTCCTAGAACAGGTCCATCTAGTGCACAGGCTGAGCAATTACTAACATGTGTGTATATAGCACCATTCACAGGAGAGCCCAGAGGCATGGGGTCAGCAGCACTCTGATGTTGTACACAAGAAGCGTATTTCAACTCCAGCCAACAATTCTCATCCACTGTCACAGCACAGACCAGAGACTCTCATGTGGATCCACTCGCCCCTGTGTCACAGCAGCAATGGCTGAGTCCTGGGAAAGGTCACCGACACTCATCAGCACAGCACGGAAGGAGGCAATTTGGCCCATCGTGCCTGTGCCGGCTCTTTGAACGAGCTCTCCAATTAGTCCCACTCTTCCCCCGGCTCTTTCCCCATAGCCCTGGAATTTTTCCTTTTCAAGTATTTATCCGATTACCTTTTGAAAGTTACTATTGAATCTGCTTCCACCGCCCTTTCAGGCAGCGCATTCCAGATCACAACCACTCGCTGTCTAAAGAAATTCTCCTCATCTCCCCTCTGGTTCTTTTTTCAATTTGACCAGTTTTCCTTCACCTTGCCCTCCCTTCAAGGTGCTGATCTCTTCACAGTAGCCATTCTCCAGGTCGGAGCCCAGACATTGAGCGTCAGCAGGGTGTCTGACCATGGGGGGCATTATAACTTATTGAAACATTTAACATTCTGAGAGGGCTTGACAGGGTAGAGCGGAGAGGCTGTTTCCCCCTGGCTGGAGAGTCTAGAACCAGGGGTCATAGTCTCAGAATAAGGGGTCGGCCATTTAGGACTGAGATGAGGAGGAATTTCTTCACTCAGAGGGTTGTGAATCTTTGGAATTCTCTGCCCCAGAGGGCTGTGGATGGTCAGTCGTTGAGTATATTCAAGGCTGAGATCGATAGATCTTTGGACTCTAGGGGAATCAAGGGATATGGAGATCGGGCGGGAAAGTGGAGTTAAGGTTGAAGATCAGCCATGATCTTATTGAATGGTGGAGCAGGCTCGAGGGCCTGAATGGCCGACTCCTGCTCCTAAATCTTATGTTCTTATATCCAAGCCCAACGCTGTCCTAGCCCAACATTCACGGCCGGACACTGTCCAACAGCAGTAACTGGATCGGGAGCAGGAATCCCGGCTGACTGTTCACCCTCCTTAGCCTGGGGAGGGATGACAACTGTGACAACCCAACCCAACTCAATCCATCCCAGCTGAGACAGGCTAACACAGACCAAGCCTTGGATGGAACCTCTAGCCTTCCTGCTGGCACAGCTCAGTACCACAATAGCCAGTGCAGACACGCGCCAAACCAAACCACGTTTCTTCCAACGAAAGCTGCACTTTGATTGAAGAAAGACAAAGGTCCTTACCAAGTCTCGGTGGATGAATTTGTTGCTCTCCAGATACTCCATTCCTTGACACACATCGTGGCACATGCCCAGGAGGGTGTCCTTGCTGAAGGTCCCACGATTGACCCTGAGGTACTCTGACAGACAGCCGTACTTCATATACTCGAAGACCAGGTAGGTAGGGCTGTTCTGCGTACAGATACCGTATAATTGCACGAGCTTCTCATGAGAGAGCCTCCTAGCAACAGAGAAACAAAAGACTTGCATTTCTACAGTGCCTTTCATGACCTCAGGACGTCCCAAAGCGCTTTACAGCCAATGAAGTACTTTTGAAGTGTGGTCACTGTTGTAATGTAGGAAACACAGCAGCCAATTTGTGCACAGCAGGATCCCACAAACAGCAATGTGATAACTGACCAGATAATCTGTTTTAGATGTTAGTACTTACCCACCAACAGTGCGGCACTCCCTCAGTACTGCCCCTCCGACAGTGCAGCGTTCTCTCAGTACTGCCCCTCCGACAGTGCAGCGCTCCCTCAGTACTGCCCCTCCGACAGTGCAGCGCTCCCTCAGTACTGCCCCTCTGACAGTGCAGCGCTCCCTCAGTACTGCCCCTCCGACAGTGCAGCGTTCTCTCAGTACTCCCTTCCGACAGTGCAGCACTCTCTCAGTACTGCCCCTCTGACAGTGCTGCGCTACCTCAGTACTGCCCCTCCGACAGTGCAGCGCTCCCTCAGTACTGCCCCTCTGACAGTGCAGCACTCCCTCAGTACTGCCCCTCCGACAGTGCAGCACTCCCTTAGTACTGCCCCCCCCGACAGTGCAGCGCTCCCTCAGTACTGCCCCTCTGATAGTGCGGCACTCCCTCAGTACTGCCCCTCCGACAGTGCAGCGCTCCCTCAGTACTGCCCCTCCGACAGTGCAGCACTCCCTCAGTACTGCCCCCCCCAACAGTGCAGCGCTCCCTCAGTACTGCCCCTCCGACAGTGCAGCGCTCCCTCAGTACCGCCCCTCCGACAGTGCAGCGCTCCCTCAGTACCGCCCCTCCGACAGTGCAGCGCTCCCTCAGTACCGCCCCTCCGACAGTGCAGCGCTCCCTCAGTACCGCCCCTCCGACAGTGCAGTGCTCCCTCAGTACCGCCCCTCCGACAGTGCAGTGCTCCCTCAGTACTGCCCCTCCGACAGTGCAGCACTCCCTCAGTACTGCCCCTCCGACAGTGCAGCGCTCCCTCAGTACTGCCCCTCCGACAGTGCAGCGCTCCCTCAGTACTGCCCCTCCGACAGTGCAGCGCTCCCTCAGTACTGCCCCTCCGACAGTGCAGCGCTCCCTCAGTACTGCCCCTCCGACAGTGCAGCGCTCCCTCAGTACTGCCCCTCCGATAGTGCGGCGCTCCCTCAGTACTGCCCCTCCGACAGTGCAGCGCTCCCTCAGTACTGCCCCTCCGACAGTGCAGCGCTCCCTCAGTACTGCCCCTCCGACAGTGCAGCGCTCCCTCAGTACTGCCCCTCCGACAGTGCAGCGCTCCCTCAGTACTGCCCTTCCGACAGTGCAGCGCTCCCTCAGTACTGCCCCTCCGACAGTGCAGCGCTCCCTCAGTACTGCCCCTCCGACAGTGCAGCGCTCCCTCAGTACTGCCCCTCCGACAGTGCAGCGCTCCCTCAGTACTGCCCCTCCGACAGTGCAGCGCTCCCTCAGTACTGCCCCTCCGACAGTGCGGAGCTCCCTCAGTACTGCCCCTCCGACAGTGCAGCGCTCCCTCAGTACTGCTCCTCCGACAGTGCAGCGCTCCCTCAGTACTGCCCCTCCGACAGTGCGGAGCTCCCTCAGTACTGCCCCTCCGACAGTGCGGCGCTCCCTCAGTACTGCCCCTCCGACAGTGCGGAGCTCCCTCAGTACTGCCCCTCCGACAGTGCAGCGCTCCCTCAGTACTGCCCCTCCGACAGTGCAGCGCTCCCTCAGTACTGCCCCTCCGACAGTGCGGAGCTCCCTCAGTACTGCCCCTCCGACAGTGCAGCGCTCCCTCAGTACTGCTCCTCCGACAGTGCAGCGCTCCCTCAGTACTGCCCCTCCGACAGTGCGGAGCTCCCTCAGTACTGCCCCTCCGACAGTGCGGCGCTCCCTCAGTACTGCCCCTCCGACAGTGCGGAGCTCCCTCAGTACTGCCCCTCCGACAGTGCGGAGCTCCCTCAGTACTGCCCCTCCGACAGTGCAGCACTCTCTCAGTTCTGCACTGGAGTATCAGCCTGGATTTTGTGCTCAGGTTTCTGGAATGGGACTTGAACCCACGACCTAATTGGCAAAAGAACTAGAGGGGAAATGAGGAGACATTATTTCACACAGTGTTGTTAAGGTTCTAGAACGCGCTTCCAAAGGGCGGTGGAATCAGATTCCAGAGGAAATTTTAAAAGGCAATTGGACATGTAGTTGAAGAGGACTAATTTGCAGGGCTGTGGGGAAAGAGCAGGGGGAGAGTGGGACTGATTGGAGAGCTCTTTCAAAGAGCCGGCACAGGCACGATGGGCCCAATGGCCTCCTTCTGTGCTGTAAGATTCTAAACCCTTTGATAAAAAACCCCCAAAGATGCCTAAACCTAATCAAAGAATACCAAAAAGGGAAAAAAATAGTAACCAGAAACCCAATGTACAATATTTAGAAGTTACACAAATTCTCTTTGTTAATGGAATCTTTTTTCTGGTATCAACGTAGATGCCAATCCCAGCTCAACAGAACAAGAGCCTGTAAAGTTCAATCTACAACATACTTCAGCTTGAGGTCCTCCCTCACTTGCTTGAGTTCCCGATCAGGGTCAGGTCTGGGGTCAGATTCTGGCAGGTTTTACTCACCTTTGACCCTTCCAAGGTGAGTCAAATAAGTTACATCTGATCTGATCTTTACTCAATCTCAACCCTTCCGTCTTCCCAATACATCGTCCGGCTTCTTAAAAGGAGTCTAGGCTCACAACCATCTTTTTGGTCACCTCGTCCTCCCTCTGTGTAACCTGACGCTTTCTGCTGATTGTCCTAAATTTGCCCGCCATAATCCTGAAGCAAGTCTTCGGACGGGGACGAGGTGCTGGGACTGAGCGGTACCTCACTGTTACTGGAATCGGTGACATCCCTGAGAGACATCTTAAACCAAAGGAAGAGCAAAGCAACCCCTGCAGGTAACATCTCCCAGTCTCTGTCTGTCATCTTCTCTCTGTCCACCATTATCTGTTTAATTCTCGCTGTCTACCTGTCCCTTTACCTGTCTCTCTGCCTCTCTCTCTCTCTCTCTGTCTGTCTGTGTCTCTCACTCTCTCTCTCTCTCTCTGGTTACTGGTCTCTCTCTGTTCATCTCTCTTTGTCAGTCTTTCTCTACCTGTATCTCTCTCTTTTTACTTGCTTCTCTCTCTCTTTGTCTCTCTGCTTCTCTCTCTCTGTCTCTCTCTCTCTCTGCCTCTCTCTCTCTCTGTCTCTCTCTCTCTCTGCCTCTCTCTCTCTCTCTGCCTCTCTCTCTCTCTCTCTGCCTCTCTCTCTCTCTGTCTCTCTCTCTGTCTCTCTCTCTCTCTGTCTCTGTCTCTCTCTCTGTCTCACTCTCTGCCTCTCTCTCTGCCTCTCTCTCTCTCTGTCTCTGTCTCTCTGTCTCACTCTCTGCCTCTCTCACTCTCTGCCTCTCTCTCTCTGCCTCTCTCACTCTCTGCCTCTCTCTCTCTGCCTCTCTCACTCTCTGCCTCTCTCTCTCTGTGTCTCTCTCTCTCTCTCTGCCTCTCTCTCTCTCTGCCTCTCTCTCTCTGTCTCTCTCTCTCTGTCTCTCTCTCACTCTCTGCTTCTCTCTCTCTCTGCCTCTCTCACTCTCTGCTTCTCTCTCTCTCTCTCTGCCTCTCTCTCTCTGCCTCTCTCACTCTCTATCTGTCAATCTCTCTTTCTCTCTCGCTGCCTCTCTCACGCTCTCACTCTCTGTCTCACTCTCTGTCTGTCACTCTCTCTCTGCTTCTCTCACTCTCTGCCTCTGTCTCTCTCCCTTTCCCTGTCTCTCTCTGCCTCTCACTCTCTGCCTCTCTCTCTCTGCCTCTCTCATTCTCTGCCTTCTCTGTCTCTCTCTCACTCTCTGTCTCTGTCTCTCTCTGTCTCTCTCTCACTCTGTCTCTCTCTCACTCTCTCTCACTCTCTCTCTCTCACTCTCTCTCTCACTCTCTGTCTCTCTCTCACTCTGTCTCTCTCTCTCACTCTCTCTCTCACTCTCACTCTCTGTCTCACTCTCTGTCTCACTCTCTGTCTCTCTCTCTGTCTCTCTCTCACTCTGTCTCTCTCTCACTCTCACTCTCACTCTCACTCTCTGTCTCACTCTCTGTCTCACTCTCTGTCTCTCTCTCTGTCTCTCTCTCACTCTGTCTCTCTCTCACTCTCACTCTCTCTCTGTCTCTCTCTCGCTCTCACTGTCTCTCTCACTCTCTCTCTCACTCTCTGTCTCTCTCACTCTCTCTCTCACTCTCTGTCTCTCTCACTCTCTCTCTGTCTGTCTGTCTCTCTCACTCTGTCTCTCTCTCTGTCTCTCTCTCTGTCTCTCTCACTCTCTCTCTGTCTGTCTGTCTCTCTCGCTCTGTCTCTCTCTGACCCTTTCTGTTCTGTGAGACGAGGGTTTTGCTCTACCTGTACAAAATTCCTGCTCAGAGACACAAAAAGTGTTTGTGGTAGAAGAGCTTCTCCTGGGATCATTCTCTGCTGGTTTCACTGAGAGTCTCTCTCCCTCGGCTTCACTGAACTTTCAAAGGTATGAGGCACGTGGTCAGCACTGGGATTGGAAAGAAGTGCGGGGTGTCGATAATAGAGAGGAGGACTGTGACAAAATACAGGAAGACATTAATAAACTTGCAGATTGGGTGTGTAATTAGAAAATTAACTTCAATATAGAAAAGTGTGAGGTTTGACAGTTTGGTAGGAGGAATAAGGAGGCCACTGCTTGGATAATAAGGGTTGAAATGGGGTAGAGGAGCAGAGGGATCTGGGGGTACAGATACACAAATCACTAAAAGTAGCGACACAGGTTAATAAGGCCATAAAAAAACAAACCAAGCACTGGGTTCATTTCTAGAGGGATAGAATTGTAAAGCAGAGAAGTTATGTTAAACTTGTATCGAACCTTGGTTAGACCGCACTTGGAGCACTGTGCACAGTTCCAGTCTCCATATACCTTGGTTAGACCACACTTGAAGCACTGTGCACAGTTCCAGTCTCCATATACCTTGGTTAGACCACACTTGGAGCACTGTGCACAGTTCTGGGCTCCATATACCTTGGTTGGACCACACTTGGAGCACTGTGCACAGTTCTGGTCTCCATATACCTTGGTTAGACCACACTTGGAGCACTGTGCACAGTTCCGGTCTCCATATACCTTGGTTAGACCACACTTGGAGCACTGTGCACAGTTCTGGTCTCCATATACCTTGGTTAGACCACACTTGGAGCACTGTGCACAGTTCTGGTCTCCATATACCTTGGTTGGACCACACTTGGAGCGCTGTGCACAGTTCTGGGCTCCATATTATAAAAAGGGTATAGAGGCACTGGAGAAGGTGCAGAGAAGATTTACAAGGATGATACCAGAACTGACAGACTATACCTATCATGAAAGATTGAACAGACTGGGGCTCTTTTCTCTAGAAAAGAGAAGACTGAGTGATGACCTGATAGAGGTCTTCAAGATTATGAAAGGGTTCGATAGATCATAAGAACATATGAACTTAAGAACTTAAGAAATAGGAGCAGGAGTTGGCCATAC
Organism: Squalus acanthias; assembly: GCA_030390025.1. NCBI lineage: Eukaryota > Metazoa > Chordata > Chondrichthyes > Squaliformes > Squalidae > Squalus > Squalus acanthias. The sequence goes on along the minus strand of CM059427.1, from coordinate 204,001,911 downwards.
GGCTCCTCGAGCCTGCTCCGCCATTCAATAAGAACATGGCTGATCATCATCGACCTCAACTCCACTCTCCCGCCCGATCTCCATATCCCTTGATTCCCCGAGAGTCCAAAAATCTATCGATCTCAGCCTTGAAATATACTCAACGACTGAGCCTCCACAGCCCTCTGGGGCAGAGAATTCCAAAGATTCAGTGAAGAAGAGATGTAGAGAAGATGTTTCCACTTGTGAGGGAGACCAGAACTAGGGGCCATAAATATAAGATAGTCACTAATAAATCCAATAGGGAATTCAGGAGAAACTTCTTTACCCAGAGAGTGGTGAGAATGTGGAACTCGCTACCACAGGGAGTGGTTGAGGCGAATAGTATAGATGCATTTAAGGGGAAGCTGGATAAACACATGAGGGAGAAAGGAATAGAAGGATATGCTGATGGGGTGAGATGAAGAGGGGTGGGAGGAGGCTCGAGTGGAGCATAAACACCGGCACGGACCAGTTGGGCCGAATGGCCTGATTCTGTGCTGTAGACTCGATGTAACTTGATGGCTGGAAACCAAAGTGATCAGAATTGGAAATTCTGGATTTGAATCCCTCCATCGGAACTGGTATCGTCGGGAGCAGAGAGAGGGACTGGAGGCAGCAAACAGGGGAGAGAAGAAAAGGTGGATCTGAAAAGGTCAGACTGCTGTCACAAAGGGTCAGTTGGTCGTTTAATATCCTGTCAACAGATATTAAAATCTGGACTGAGCGGTAATTGTCCACGTTTGTGCAGCTGATGGTGTGGTGTGACCAACACTGCTCTGCAGTAACTGACCAATCCCGATTCAAGATCTGACGCCATTTCTCCATTGGATGACTTAACGTCCAATCCACACTCTGTGTCTCTCTCTCTCTCTCTCTCTGCTCACCCCCCTGGGGACCCAATCCACACTCTGTGTCTCCCTCTCTCTCTGCTCACCCCCCTGGGGACCCAATCCACACTCTGTGTCTCTCTCTCTCTCTCTGCTCACCCCCCTGGGGACCCAATCCACACTCTGTGTCTCCCTCTCTCTCTCTGCTCACCCCCCTGGGGACGCAATCCACACTCTGTGTCTCTCTCTCTCTGCTCACCCCCTGGGGACCCAATCCACACTCTGTGTCTCTCTCTCTCTGCTCACCCCCTGGGGACCCAATCCACACTCTGTGTCTCTCTCTCTCTGCTCACCCCCTGGGGACGCAATCCACGCTGTGTGTCTCCCTCTCTCTCTCTGCTCACCCCCTGGGGACCCAATCCACGCTCTGTGTCTCCCTCTCTCTCTCTGCTCACCCCCTGGGGACCCAATCCACACTCTGTGTGTCTCTCTCTCTCTCTGCTCACCCCCTGGGGACCCAATCCACACTCTGTGTCTCTCTCTCTCTCTCTGCTCACCCCCCTGGGGACCCAATCCCTCTGTCAATGCGAGAGATTGAACCCTTCTGTTACCAGTTAATCCACTTACATCATGATCTGAGCCTCCTCGATGAAGTCTTCCTCGGACATGGCTCCTTCCCGAATCATTTTGATGGCGACTTTGTACTTGTTTTTCCAGTATCCCATGTGTACAACACCAAACTGGCCACTGCCCACCTCCTCAATAAAGGTCAGTGCAGATGCTGCGATCTCCCAGGTCCCTGAGAGACATCAGACAAAGCATCAAAGCTGGACCTTCACATCAAGCCATTTTCCACATTCCTTTCCGTTTTTCACTCAAATGCCTCACCAGTTATATCCATAATATCGCCCGTCTCCGCCCCGGCCTCAGCCCATCTGCTGCTGAAAACCTCATCCATGCCTTTGTTACCGTCAGACTCAACTATTCTAACGCTCTCCTGACCGGCCTCCCATCTTCCGTAAACTTCAGTTCATCCAAAACTCGGCTGCCCGTGTCCTAACTCGCACCAAGTCCCGTTCACCCATCACCCCCTGTGCTCGCTGACCTACATTGGCTCCCAGTCTGGCAACGTCTCGATTTTGTAATTCTAATCCTTGTGTTCAAATCCCTCCGTGGCCTCACCCCTTCCTATCTCTGTAACCTCCTCCAGCCCTACAACCCTCCAACATCTCTGCGTTCCTCCAATTTTGGCCTCTTGTACATCCCCGATGTTTAACGCTCCACCATTGGTGGCCGTGCCTTCAGCTGCCGAGGCCCTAAGCTCTGGAATTCCCTCCCTAAACCTCTCCGTCTCTCTCTCCTCCTTTAAGATGCTCCTTAAAACCTACCTCTTTGACCAAGCTTTTGGTCACCTGTCCTAATATCTCCTTATGTGGCTCGGTGTCAATTTTTGTCTGATTTACGTTCCTGTGAAGCACCGCGGGGCGTTTCACTGCGTTAAAGGCGATATATAAATGCCAGTTGTTGTTGCAGATGTTGCAGTTTTGCTGGAATACGGAATGAAGAGACTGGTCCCAGACCCAGGAACAGACTGACATCCCTCCCCTTCCTCTTGTTCTTTGCCTTTGTTTTGTTCACAGGTAACTCTCCACACAATGTGACACCATTGTTCAAGAAAAGGTGTAAGGACAATCCTAGTAACGACAGCCGGTCAGTTTAACATCAGTGGTGGGTAAAGTTTGAGAAACAATAATCAATGAAAAAATTAACGGGCACTTGGAGAGGTTTAAGCTAATTAAGGAGAGCCAACACGGGTTTGTAAAAGGAAGATCGTGTTTGACTAATCAAATTGAATTTTTTGATGAAGTAACAGGGAGGATTGATGAAGGGAATGCAATGGATGTTGTCTACATGGATTTTCGGAAGGCGTTTGACAAAGTACCATATAGAAGGCTGGTTAACAAAATTGAGGCTCATGGAATAGATGGGTCAGTGACAGCTTGGATAAGGAATTGGCTTAAGGACAGAAAACAGCGAGTTGTGGTAAATGGCTATTTTTCAGACTGGAGGATGGTAGACAGTGGTGTTCCCCAAGGCTCAGTGCTGGGGCCACTGCTTTTTTTGATATATATAAATGACCTGGATATTGGAATACAGAGTAGAATTTCTAAACGTGCCGATGACACCAAGCTTGGGGGTGTGGCAAACAGTGATGATGATACCAATTGACTGCAACAGGACATAGAAAGGCTAGCAGAATGGACAGACAAGTGGCAGATGGAATTTAATACAGAGAAGTGTGAGGTGATGCATTTTGGCAGAAGGAACAGGGAGAGGCAATATACAATTAATGGCACAGTTTTAAAGAGTGTGCAGGGACAGAGGGACCTGGGAGTTAATGTGCATAGTATTGCGTCCAGTTCTGATCACCACACTTTAGGAAGGATGTGAAGGCCCTTGAGAGGGTGCAGAGGAGATTTACCAGAATGGTTCCGGGGATGGGGGATCTTAGTTACAAGGACAGGTTGGAGAAGCTGGATTTGTTTTCATTAGAACAAAGGAGGAGCGGGGTGATTTGATAGAGGTGTACAAGATTATGACGGGTTTGGATAGGCTAGACGGAGAAAGGCTGTTCCCACTAGTTAATGGTACAAGGACTAGGGGACACAGATTTAAGGTTTTGGGCAAGAGATACAGGGGGAGACGTGAGGAAAAACTTCTTTACGCAGCGAGTGGTGATGACCTGGAACTCGCTGCCGACGGGAGTGGTGGAGACACTCAATGTTTTCAAGGGGAGACTGGATAGGCACTTGAGGGAAATAAACTTGCAGGACTACGGGGATAGAGCGGGGGAATGGAACTGACTGGATTGCTCTACAGAGAGTCGGTACGGACTCGATGGGCCGAATGGCCTCCTTCTGTGCTGTTATGACTCTATGACAAGAAAGCAAGCTCATTTACCATAACTAAAACCAGCTGTTGAGGGAGCTGTTTCTCTCCACGGAGACACCGGGTATCTCAGCCGTGTGACCAAACCTGCAACACGCAAGATTCCAATTAATCAACAATTCCAGGCAGTAACATCGTTCTCCACATTTAATACACACGGTGCAGTCCCATCAAAACACAATGTCAGTGAGGGGAAAGAGAGCTGCCTACATCTGAATATATATCGAAAAGTCTTGCATCGAGCACGTGTCGGTTACACTCTGGACATCACACTTTATTACAGATGCAAAAATAATCTCAGGAAAAAAGAAAGACTCGCATTTCTACAGCGCCTTTCACGACCTCAGGACGTCCCAAAGCGCTTTACAGCCAATGATGTACTTTTAAAGTTAATCGCTGTTGTGATGTGGGAAACGCGGCAGCCAATTTGCACACAGCAAGTTCCCACAAACAGCACAGTGATAATGACCAGATAATCCGTTTATTTTGGTGATGTTGATTGAGGGATAAATATTGGCCAGGACACCGGGGAGAACTCCCCTGCTCTTCTTCGAAATAGTGCCAGGGGATCTTTTATGTCCACCTGAGAGAACAGACGGGACCTCGGTTTAATGTCTCATCTGAAAGACAGCACCTCCGACAGTGCAGCACTCCCTCAGTACTGCCCCTCCGACAGTGCAGTGCTCTCTCAGTACTATCCCTCTGACAGTGCAGCGCTCCCTCCGTACTGCCCCTCCGACAGTGCGGCGCTCCCTCAGTACTGCCCCTCCGACCGTGCTGTGCTCCCTCAGTACTGCCCCTCCGACAGTGCAGCGCTCCCTCCGTACTGCCCCTCCGACCGTGCTGTGCTCCCTCAGTACTGCCCCTCTGACAGTGCAACGCTCCCTCAGTACTGCCCCTCCGACAGTGCAGCGCTCCCTCAGTACTGACCCTCCGACAGTGCAGCACTCCCTCAGTACTGCCCCTCCGACTGTGCAGCGCTCCCTCAGTACTGCCCCTCCGACAGTGCAGCACTCCCTCAGTACTGACCCTCCGACAGTGCAGCACTCCCTCAGTACTGCCCCTCCGACTGTGCAGCGCTCCCTCAGTACTGCCCCTCCGACAGTGCAGCGTTCACTCAGTACTGACCCTCCGACAGTGCAGCACTCCCTCAGTACTGCCCCTCTGACAGTGCGGTGCTCCCTCAGTACTGCCCCTCCGACCGTGCTGTGCTCCCTCAGTACTGACCCTCCGACAGTGCAGCACTCCCTCAGTACTGCCCCTCTGACAGTGCGGTGCTCCCTCAGTACTGCCCCTCCGACAGTGCAGCACTCCCTCAGTACTGCCCCTCCGACAGTGCGGCGCTCCCTCAGTACTGCCCCTCCGACAGTGCAGCGCTCCCTCAGTACTGCCCCTCCGACAGTGCAGCGTTCACTCAGTACTGACCCTCCGACAGTGCAGCACTCCCTCAGTACTGCCCCTCTGACAGTGCGGTGCTCCCTCAGTACTGCCCCTCCGACCGTGCTGTGCTCCCTCAGTACTGACCCTCCGACAGTGCAGCACTCCCTCAGTACTGCCCCTCTGACAGTGCGGTGCTCCCTCAGTACTGCCCCTCCGACAGTGCAGCACTCCCTCAGTACTGCCCCTCCGACAGTGCGGAGCTCCCTCAGTACTGCCCCTCCGACAGTGCAGCGCTCCCTCAGTACTGCCCCTCCGACAGTACAGCGCTCCCTCAGTACTGACCCTCCGACAGTGCAGCGCTCCCTCAGTACTGCCCCTCCGACAGTGCAGCGCTCCCTCAGTACTGACCCTCCGACAGTGCAGCGCTCCCTCAGTACTACCCCTCCGACAGTGCGGCGCTCCCTCAGTACTGCACTGAAGTGTCAACCTAGATTTTTGTGCTCAAGTCTCTGGAGTGGGACCTGAACCCACGACCTTCTGACTCCGAGGCGAGAGACAATGCCACCCACTGAGCCCCGGCTGACATTTTAATAATAAAAAAGAGAAAGAAAGCAAATCATGGGCCTGAACTTTACAAGCACTTAAAACTGTCCACTGATTGAACTCAGCAACTTATAAGTAATTACAATTATCTGGATTTGCTTTACGCAGCGAGTTGTTGTGATCTGGAACGCGCTGCCTGAAAGGCGGTGGAAGCAAATTCAATAGTAACTTTCAAAAGGGAATTGGATAAATACTTGAAAAGGAGGGCTATGGTGAAAGAGCAGGGGAGTGGGACTAATTGGATAGCTCTATCAAAGATCCAGGACAAAGCAGCCCACTTGATTGGCACCCCATCCACCACCTTAAACATTGACCCCCTCCACCACCGGCGTACCGTGACTGCAGTGTGAACCATCTATAAGATGCACTGCAGCAACTCGCCAAGGCTTCTTCAGCAGCACCTCCCAAACCCGTGACCTCTACCACCTAGAAGGACAAGGGCAGCAGACGCACGGGAACACCGCCACCTCCAAGTTCCCCTCCAAGTCACACACCATCCCGACTTGGAAATATATTGCTGATCCTTCATCGTCGCTGGGTCAAAATCCTGGAACTCCCTCCCTAGCAGCACTGTGGGAGTACCATCAGCACATAGACTGCAGCGGTTCAAGGCGGCGGCTCACCACCACCTTCTCAAGGGCAATTAGGGATGGGCAATAAATGCTGGCCTCGCCAGCGATGCCCACATCCCGTGAATGAATAAAAAGATAATTTCATGCAGAGTCTCACCATGACCAGGAATGTTGCTTTACCTGCTGCGTTGTGCTGGTGGTAGGTGATAAGTTCTGGAATGGAATCAAAGACATGTTTTTCTGCCAGGTAGTAGCGTTTGAGAGTGTCGGTGACCTCCTTGATGTGGTAATGTTTGACCCCAGGACTGCTCTCACTGTTTGAGGTAAAAAAAAGTGAAGAAAGAACTTGCATTTATGCAACGTCGAATGGCCTGTTTCTGTGCTGTACATTCTATCGAACGCCTTTCACAACCTCAGGACGTCCCAAAGCGCTTTACAGCCAGTAAGTACTTTTGAAGTGTAGTCACTGTTGTAATGTCGGGGAAACCCTGTCACTGGACACTCTCACCTTTAACTCTTACTTGATGTGAGGAGTGACCGGAACCAACTGTTCAAGAGACGAAACTGGACCAGTAATGTCACAGAGGCCTGGGGAGCTCACTGGCCTTTCATCCAAGGCCATGGCTCTGAGCAGGTCCAGCTACAGCCCCACACTTACCCGCTCGCTTCTCCTTTACAATGATTTTTCTTCTCTCTATCTATCCATCTCATTCTCTTTCTTCTCTCTCTCTCTCTTTCTTGGTTTCTCTCTCTCACTCTGTCTCTCTTAGTTTCTCGCTCTCACTCACTCTTGCTCTCGCTGTCTGTCTGTCTCTCGGTCTCCGTCTCTCTCTCCCTATCTCTCTCTCTCTCTCCCTGTGTCTCTCTTTCCGTCTCTCTCTCTCTTTGTCTCTCTCTCCCTCTCTTTCTGTCTGTCTCTCTCTGTCTCTCTCTCTATCTCTCTCTCTCTGTCTCTCTCTCTGTCTCTCTTTCTGTCTGTCTCTCTCTCTCTCTCTGTCTCTCTCCCTGTCTCTCTCTCTCTCTCTGTCTCTTTCTGTCTCCCTCTCTCTCTCTCTGTCTCTGTCTCTCTCTATCAGCACTCCTTCACTATAAATTGAGGCCCACTGACATTGGAGAAATGTGAGGGTGTGAGAAACAGACTGATCACAAACCCATTTCAACACCTGAGAGTGACTCATCAAACCAGGCCACAATTTTACACCAAAATGAGAGAATCAATCTATATTAATAACTTAGATGAAGGGACCGGTGTAATGTATCCAAGTTTGCTGATGATACAAAGCTAAGTGGGACAGTAAGCTGTGAGGAGAACACAAAGAGTCTGCAAAGGGATATAGACGGTTAAGTGAGTGGGCAGTAAGGTGGCAGATGGAGTATAATGTGGGGAAATGTGAGGTTATTCACTTTGGTAGGAAAAATAGAAAAACAGAATACTTTTTAAATGGTGAGAAACTATTAAATGTTGGTGTTCAGAGAGATTTGGGTGTCCTAGTACAAGAAACACAGAAAGCTAGCATGCAGGTACAACAAGCAATTAGGAAAGCAAATGGCATGTTGGCCTTTATTGCTAGGGGGTTAGTACAAGAGTAAGGAAGTCTTGCTACAATTGTACAGGGCTTTGGTGAGACCACACCTGGAGTACTGTGCACAGTTTTGGTCTCCTTATTTAAGGAAGGATATACTTGCCTTAGAGGCGGTGCAACGAAGGTTCACTAGATTGGTTCCTGGGATGGGAGGGCTGTCCTATGATGAGAGATTGTGTAGATTGGGCCTCTACTCTCTGGAGTTTAGAAGAATGAGGGGTGATCTCATTGAAACATATAAGATTCTGAGGGGGATTGACAGGGTAGATGCTGAGAGGTTGTTACCCCTGGCTGGAGTCTAGAACTAGGGGTCACAGTCTCAGGATAAGGGGTTGGCCATTTAAGACTGAGATGAGGAGGAATTTCTTCACTCAGAGGGTTGTGAATCTTTGGAATTCTCTGCCCCAGAGGGCTGTGGATGCTCAGTCGTTGAGTATATTCAAGGCTGAGATCGATAGATTTTTGGACTCCGGGGGAATCGAGGGATATGGAGATCAGGCGGGAAAGTGGAGTTGAGGTAAAAGATCAGCCTTGATCTCATTGAATGGCGGAGCAGGCTCGAAGGGCCAAATGGCCGACTCCTGCTCCTAATTCTTATGTTCTTATAGTCTCCCAGGTCAGAACACAACATGGGCTGGGGGAACGATTCACAAGTACCCCAACCCTCGGCTGTATCTCCAGTAGAACTGTCCCGGGCTGTAACGGGATTGTCAGCGCGGCACACAGCAAGGCTGAGCAACACAGCCCCCTGAACTCTGAAAATAACATCATCCTCTGGTTATTTTTCACACATGGGGCTGAAAGTTTTGGAAAGTTCAGTTCTAGAGGATGTGGTTTGCGACTCCCTTCGTGCATTCGATTCTTGCAGCCTTTGATGCACCACACACACACACACGCGCGCGCTGGTACATGCACAGTTGGGCAAGAGTAGGTGCAATCTGAAGTCCTGTTTGTGCAGCTGCAGAACATTGAGCCGGCGGTTGGACTCAGAGAGACTTCTCTGACCCTGGCAGCCTTTGAGCTGCTGAAATATCCAATCGCAACGCGGTCACAAGCAGGAGCAGCTTCCCCGCTCAGGCCACAGTCGGGACACAATGGCTCCATCGCACGTCCAGCTGCGCATTTAAAGGAGCACGCCTGGCAACCTTTGCCCTCCGCCCCCCGCTCCCCGCTCAGAGGAGCAGGTTAAAATCAGGCTCAGCGTGAAACAGACGGGAAATTGGCGGGTAATTCTCCCGGGATATTTTAACTTCACCCCGCCCTCCACCCTCCCTTGTGGGCATTCCAACCAGAGGTTGTTTCCCCTGGCTGGAGAGTCTAGAACTAGGGGGCATAGTCTCAGGATAAGGGGCCTGCCTTTTAAGACTGAGATGAGGAGGAATCTCTTCACTCAGAAGGTTGTGAATCTTTGGAATTCGCTACCCCAGAGGGCTGTGGATGCTGAGTCGTTAAGTATATTCAAGGCTGAGATTGATAGTACTTCCCCTCCGACAGTGCGGCGCTCCCTCAGTACCGCCCCTCCGACAGTGCGGCGCTCCCTCAGTACTTCCCCTCCGACAGTGCGGCGCTCCCTCAGTACTGACCCTCCGACAGTGCAGCGCTCCCTCAGTACTGACCCTCCGACAGTGCAGCACTCCCTCAGTACTGCCCCTCCGACAGTGCAGCGCTCCCTCAGTACTGCCCCTCCGACAGTGCAGCGCTCCCTCAGTACTGCCCCTCCGACAGTGCAGCGCTCCCTCAGTACTGCCCCTCCGACAGTGCGGCGCTCCCTCAGTACTGCCCCTCCGACAGTGCAGCGTACTGCCCCTCCAACAGTGCAGCGCTCCCTCAGTACTGCACTGGGAGTGTCAGCCTAGATTATTTGCTAAATTTTTGGTAACCAGAGGACGCAGATTTAAGGTAATTGGCAAAAGAAGCAGAGGGGAGATGAGCAGAGTTTTTTACGCAGTGTGATAGAGCGGTGGAAGCAGATTCAATAATAACTTTCAAAGGGAGTTAGATAAATACTTGCAATGGAAAAAATGCAGGGATGGTGGGAGAGAGCAGGGGGAGAGACTGTGCTCTGCGTGTGTGTATCAGTGTGAGAATGAATGTCTGTGCATGTCGGAGTGTGTGTGTATCAGTGTGAGAATGAGTGTCTGTGCATGTCGGAGCGTGTGTGTATCAGTGTGAGAATGAGTGTCTGGGCATGTCGGACCGTGTGTGTATCAGTGTGAGAATGAGTGTCTGTGCATGTCAGACCGTGTGTGTATCAGTGTGAGAATGAGTGTCTGTGCATGTCGGACCGTGTGTGTATCAGTGTGAGAATGAGTGTCTGTGCATGTCGGACCGTGTGTGTATCAGTGTGAGAATGAGTGTCTGTGCATGTCGGACCGTGTGTGTATCAGTGTGAGAATGAGTGTCTGTGCATGTCGGACCGTGTGTGTATCAGTGTGAGAATGAGTGTCTGTGCATGTCGGACCGTGTGTGTATCAGTGTGAGAATGAGTGTCTGTGCATGTCGGAGCTTGTGTGTATCAGTGTGAGAATGAGTGTCTGTGCATGTCGGAGCGTGTGTGTATCAGTGTGAGAATGAGTGTCTGTGCATGTCGGAGCGTGTGTGTATCAGTGTGAGAATGAGTGTCTGTGCATGTCGGAGCGTGTGTGTATCAGTGTGAGAATGAGTGTCTGTGCATGTCGGAGCGTGTGTGTATCAGTGTGAGAATGAGTGTCTGTGCATGTCGGAGCGTGTGTGTATCAGTGTGAGAATGAGTGTCTGTGCATGTCGGAGCGTGTGTGGTGTTCATTCAGTCTGAGGTTTTCACACCTCTGCACAGATGATGATAATGCACGAATTCTGTGCACATGGATTCCGGTCACCCGTGTGCCCAAGTAAGCTGCTCTGTGTTAAACCGATCCATCACAGATAAGCTCAAGGAGTTGCTCTCTCCAAAGGCCTCAGCCCGATTTCCTCCATTCCTGCTTTCATAAGCCTCCTAAAACTATTTCTCTTCAATCCACGCTTTGGCCTGTTGGTTAATTTTCTCGCTCTCTCTTGCTCCCATTGTATTTTGCTCGCTCTTTCCTGGTTGCCTGCCCACCCTGTGAATTGCTCTCCCCCCGCCCCGGCCCTCTCTCTGTGACTGAGGCCTGTTATAGAAAAGCATGTTATCGACCTGATCCCGCAGGAGAGAATTCAGGGCTGACGGGGCGGGCTGGAATCTCCTCACCTGGTAGCTTTGCTGAATACAGAGACTGTGTACATCCCAGCTTGTCTCGAATCTCTCACCATGAAAGCTCCTTGTTTACCCTGAAACAGAGTCATTATCAGAATGAATAAAGAATCACAGACTCACAGAATCACAGACTCACAGACTCACAGAATCACAGAATCATAGACTCACAGACTCACAGACTCACAGAATCACAGAATCACAGACTCATAGACTCACAGACTCACAGAATCACAGACTCACAGACTCACAGAATCACAGACTCACAGAATCACAGAATCACAGACTCACAGAATCACAGAATCACAGACTCACAGACTCACAGAATCACAGACTCACAGAATCACAGACTCACAGAATCACAGACTCACAGACTCACAGAATCACAGAATCACAGACTCACAGAATCACAGACTCACAGAATCACAGAATCACAGAATCACAGACTCACAGACTCACAGAATCACAGAATCACAGACTCACACACTGAGAGACTCACAGAATCACACACTCACAGACTCACAGAATCACAGACTCACAGACTCACAGAATCACAGAATCACAGACTCACAGAATCACAGACTCACAGACTCACAGAATCACAGACTCACAGACTCACAGAATCACAGACTCACAGACTCACAGAATCACAGACTCACAGAATCACAGACTCACACACTCACAGACTCACAGAATCACAGACTCACAGAATCACAGAATCACAGACTCACAGAATCACAGAATCACAGACTCACAGACTCACAGAATCACAGACTCACAGAATCACAGACTCACAGAATCACAGACTCACAGACTCACAGAATCACAGAATCACAGACTCACAGAATCACAGAATCACAGAATCACAGACTCACAGAATCACAGACTCACAGAATCACAGACTCACACACTGAGAGACTCACAGAATCACAGACTCACAGACTCACAGAATCACAGAATCACAGACTCACAGACTCACAGACTCACAGAATCACAGAATCACAGACTCACAGAATCACAGACTCACAGAATCACAGACTCACAGACTCACAGAATCACAGAATCACAGACTCACACACTGAGAGACTCACAGAATCACACACTCACAGACTCACAGACTCACAGAATCACAGACTCACAGACTCACAGAATCACAGACTCACAGAATCACAGACTCACAGACTCACAGAATCACAGACTCACACACTGAGAGACTCACAGAATCACACACTCACAGACTCACAGACTTTCTGGCTAATCTTGGTCTCTCCGATAGCTTCAGATAAGCTTCTGAATTTGAAATATACTTTTCAAAATTTGACTGGGTAAAGGAAATTTAAATATGCGTCTCTTAAACTTAAATAGAACCGCTGACAAACATATTGCACAGGATGTTTGTAGTTGAATTGAATGACTTGCTCTCCCCTGGCATTCCCTGACCAGACAGTCTACGCTCCTAGCACAGAGTCTTGCTCACAGCAAGCGTGAAAGTGGAGATGAGCCCACAAAATGGCAGCCAATGTTCCCTTTAAACTGGGCAGCCGCGCAGCTCTCTGGACCTCCCACGCAGCTGCCATGCACGCTATTTTGAATGGGCCACGCAGCCCCTTAAAGGGGTTGCGCAACCAAAAAAAAATTAACGTGAACATTGATTGCAGCCCTGGATTTCTGATCTGCATTCACTGTTAACAAGACTGCCCCGAAAGCACAGCTTGCAAAATTACTCCAAACATTTATATTCTGGGGCTAATATGTACCAAGAGAAGCTGGACCACATTCTTAGAGTGAGCATTAAATACCATGAGAGAAGGAAGGGTTATGGGGAAAGAGTGGGGGAGTGGGACCAATTGGAGAGCTCTTTCAAAGAGCTAGCACAGGCACGATGGGCCGAATGCTGTGTGATTCTGAGATTCTGTATCTTTGCACTTGGTACGGTAGTGTGGTGGTTCGGTTTCTGGACTAGTAATCCCGAGGCCTGGACTAATAATCCAGGGAACGTGAGTTCAAATCCCACCACGGGCAGTTTGAGAATTAGAATTCAGTTTAATAAAAAATTAAATCTGGAAATAAGTATCTGGTCTCAGTAAAAGTGACCGTGAGGCTGTCGGATTGTCGTAAATCCCAACTGGCTCACTAATGTCCCTTTAGGGAAGGAAACCTGCCATCCTTACCCGGTCTGGGCCTATATGTGACTCCAGTCCCACACCCATCGTGGTTGACTCTTAACTGCCCTCTGAAGTGGGCGAGCGAGACACTCAGTTTGTATCAAACCCGCTCCCAGCGGTTCAAGAAGGCGGCCCACCCCCACCTTCTCAGGGCAACTCGGGATGGGCAATAAATGACGGCCTTGCCAGCGACGCCCACATCCCGAGAGTGAATGAGCAAAACACGGACCAAACATCTTCGCCACACAGTGTGATGGACTCCTGCAGAAATTCTCCTGCTCTCTGTGGCAGAGTTAAACTGGGGCCTCCGCAGTAACACGACCCCTTCTGGCTCGAGGCACAGATGAAGCCGCTTCACATCCTCGCGCCCTGACCAGGAGAATCCAACTCACCTCCTCCTGAAGCAGCTGCTCGGCCTTGCTTCGGCCAATGTTCTTGTTGTACCATCTGCAAGTGGAGGGAGATGTTACTGGGACGATCATCCTTTGCACGTGGAAACAGCTGAACGCACATATAGTCCGGGGACATTCCTCGTGACTCCCCTCCAGGGCGTTACTTGGTGGGAAATCCCATTTATGCTGGCGGGGGAGTCATAGAATCTTACGGCACAGAAGGAGGCCATTCGGCCCATCGTGCCTGTGCCGGCTCTTTGAACGAGCTCTCCAATTAGTCCCACTCCCCCCCGCTCTTTCCCCATAGCCCTACAAATTTTTCCCCTTCAAGTATTTGAGAACATAAGGAATAGGAGCAGGAGTCGGCCACACGGCCCCTCGAGCCTGCTCCGCCATTCAATGAGATCATGGCTGATCTTCGACCTCAACTCCACTTTCCCGCCCGATCTCCATATCCCTCGATTCCCCGAGAGTCCAAAAATCTATCGATCTCAGCCTTGAATATACTCAACGACTGAGCCTCCACAGCCCTCTGGGGTAGAGAATTCCAAAGATATATCCAATTCCCTTTTGAAAGTTATTATTGAATCTGCTTCCACCGCCCTTTCAGGCAGCGCATTCCAGATCACAACAACTCGCTGCGTAAAAAACATTTCTCCTCATCTCCCCTCTGGTTCTTTTGCCAATTACCTTCAATCTGTGCCCTCTGGTTACCGACCCTCCTGCCAGTGGGAACAGTTTCTCCCGATCAACTCCATCAAAACCCTTCACAATTTGAGAAAAAGGTCCGAGGAATTTCCCACTGTCAGAATATCGGACCAGCACCACGATCTCTCTCTTTGCTTTTAACCTTTACAAGTGTTACTGTTGCAAACACCCTGGGTTCGATTTTAACTCCCCCCACCCAGCGAGAACCAGGCAGGAAATGGAGGGGACATTTAAGCGGGGGATTTACCCTCCCCTTTCCCCCCTCGATCTGACCGACCGCAATATTGAACTGCAGGCGGAGTTCACTGTAAAGATGCCGCTCAGGCTGCGGTGACATCATTGGGGCGCGATCTGTGACTTTAACCCAAGGCCTGAGCGGGAGGGTGGGGGTCGATGCTCCCCCCGCCCCTCGCCCCCCAACCCCCCCAGGCCAAACCTCCCGGGAATGTGCTCATGCACGGTATCAATCCATGTTCTGTGGGCGTACAGAAACTCCACGTACAATAAACATCAAACAAACAATCCTTACTCGTAGGCCTGGAGATTCTCTGGGCTCTTTTCCACCACGTAGCTGCTGGGAATGTACCCGGTCCGTCTGCATCGAGCCCAAAACAAGAGATTCCAGTTACAGAAATAAGCCTTCCCTTCCTCTCTCCCTCCCCACTCCCTTCCTCCCCCTCTCTCCACTCCCCTCCCCCTCTCTCCCCATTCCTTCCCTCTCTGCTGTCCCTCTCTCCTCCCCTCACTCTATTCTTCCCCTCCCCTGTCCCCTTCCTCCCTCTCTCCCCTTCCTCCCTCTCTCCCCTTCCTCCCTATCTCCCCTTCCTCCCTCTCTCCCCCTCTCCCCTTCCTCCCTCTCTCCCCTTCCTCCCTCTCTCCCCTTCCTCCCTCTCTCCCCTTCCTCCCTCTCTCCCCTTCCTCCCTCTCTCCCCTTCCTCCCTCTCTCCCCTCTCTCCCCTTCCTTCCTCTCTCCCCTTCCTCCCTCTCTCCCCTTCCTCCCTCTCTCCCCTTCCTCCCTCTTTCCCCTTCCTCCCTCTCTCCCCTCTCTCCCCTTCCTTCCTCTCTCCCCTTCCTCCCTCTCTCCCCTTCCTCCCTCTTTCCCCTTCCTCCCTCTCTCCCCTTCCTCCCTCTCTCCCCTCTCTCCCCTTCCTTCCTCTCTCCCCTTCCTTCCTCTCTCCCCTTCCTCCCTCTCTCCCCTTCCTCCCTCTCTCCCCTTCCTCCCTCTCTCCCTCTTTCCCCTTCCTCCCTCTCTCCCCTTCCTCCCTCTCTCCCCTCTCTCCCCTTCCTTCCTCTCTCCCCTTCCTTCCTCTCTCCCCTTCCTACCTCTCGCCCCTTCCTTCCTCTCTCCCCTCTCTCCCCTTCCTTCCTCTCTTCCCTTCCTTCCTCTCTCCCCTTCCTTCCTCTTTCCCCTTCCTCCCTCTCTCCCCTTCCTCCCTCTCTCCCCTCTCTCCCCTTCCTTCCTCTCTCCCCTTCCTTCCTCTCTCCCTTCCTTCCTCTCTCCCCTTCCTTCCTCTCTCCCCTTCCTTCCTCTCTCCCCTTCCTTCCTCTCTCCCCTTCCTCCCTCTCTCCCCTTCCTCCCTCTCTCCCCTTCCTCCCTCTCTCCCCCTCTCCCCTTCCTTCCTCTCTTCCCATTTCCTTCCTCTCTCCCCTTCCTTCCTCTCTCCCCTTCCTTCCTCTCTCCCCTCCCCTCCCCTCCCCTAGTCTTTCCCCCATTGCTATCGCTCTCCCCTCTGCTGTCCCTGTCTGTCTCCTCTCCTCTCCCCCTCACCCCACCATCTCTCCCCCTTCCCCCTCCCCTCCCCACTCTGCTGTCCCTCTCTCACTCTCCTCTCCTCTCCCCCTCACCCCACTTTTTCTCCTTCCTCCCTCTCTCCCCTCTCTCTCTCTCTCATCCCCTCCTCCTCACCGCTCCCTCCCCGATTTTAAATCCTCTTCCTCTTGTAGCTACCCTCTTGAGACTGTCCCAGAACTGACCACAGTACTGTCTATAAAGTAGAGGGAGACAAGAAATATTCGATAGACAGGGAGAGGTTGAAATGAGAAAAGGAAATCAGAGGAGAAACTTTTTCTTGTACATTATCAGTGGTGGGAGGAGTCAGGACATCCTCCCCAGGTCAAATGGCACAAGTTAAAACTCAATCCTGAAATGCAGAAGAACCATAAAATGATTTGGGGGGCGAGGGGTGGTGTTGGGTTAGAATAATTCTAATTTAACTTTTGGAATTGACTCTCTGATGGACACCCCTCCGGTGTGGGTCTTGCAGACACTAGCCCAGTCTGGTCCAATACATCAGCTACTCGCCACATCTGGCTTATTGGGAATCCAGTTGTAGCTAATTGCATTTCTTTAATTGATTACTTTCCATTAGATACGCCAATAAAATGCCAGCCTCCTTTGGGACAAAATGAGGCTGAGCCTGGGCACAAACAGCCAGCACGTGTCCTGAAATGTAATCCGCAGTCATGTTGAAGCGCTTCCTAACTCGGTGTGGAAGTTTTTAAGTAAACTTAACATAAGAACATAAGAATTAGGAGCAGGAGTCGGCCATTCGGCCCCTCGAGCCTGCTCCGCCATTCAATAAGATCATGGTTGATCTTCTACCTCATCTCCACTTTCCTGCACTATCCCCATATCCCTTGATTACCTTAATATTCAAAAATCTATCGATCTCTGTCTTGAATATACTCAACGACTGAGCCTCCACAGCCCTCTGGGGTAGAGAATTCCAAAGAGTCACCACCCTCTGAGTGAAGAAATTCCTCCTCATCTCAGTCCTAAATGGCCGACACCTTATCCTGAGACTGTGACCCCTGGTTCTAGACTCCCCAGCCAGGGGAAACATCCTCCCTGCATCTACCCTGTCAAGTCCTGTAAGAATTTTGTATGTTTCACTGAGATCACCTCTCATTCTTCTAAACTCTCGAGAATATAGGCCTAGTCTACTCAATCTCTCCTCATAGGACAATCCCCCCATCCCAGGAACCAGTCTGGTGAACCTTTGTTGCACTCCCTCTGTGGCAAGTATATCCTTCCTTAGGCAAGGAGACCAAAACTGTACACAATACTCCAGGTGTGGTCTCACCAGGGCCCTATATAATTGCAGTAAGACGTCTTTACTCTTATACTCAAATCCTCTTGTAATAAAGGCCAACATACCATTTGCTTTCTTTATTGCTTGCTGTACCTGGATGTTAACTTTCAGTGATTCGTGTACAAGGACACCCAGGTCCCTCTGAACACCAACATTTCCCAATCTCTCACCATTTAAAAAATACTCTGCTTTTCTATTTTTCCTACCAAAGTGGATAACTTCACATTTCTCCACATTATATTCCATTTGCCATGTTCTTGCCCTTGAAGCCTCCTTGCATCCTCCTCACAACTTACATTCCCACCCAGCGTTGTATCATCAGCAAACTTGGATATATTACATTTGGTCCCCTCCAAAAAACGTAGTTTTCATTAGTAAATAAACTAATAAAAAAAAGAGTAAATCAAAAGAAAAAAGGAAGACTTGCATTTCTACAGCGCCTTTCAACGACCACTGGACGTCCCAAAGCACTTTACAGCCAATGAAGTACTTTTTTTTTGGAAGTGTAATCACTGTTGTAATGTAGGAAACGTCATTGTTAAATCAGAAAATAAACAATGAGTACAACACGGGTTAGATACTCCGGCGTTGGGCCTGTGATCACAATACACATGTTCACCCGGCGCATGTGTGTAAACTGAAGGATATTGGACTTTTCAACATAAAACCTTCTTGGAAAATACTTTAACCTATAACCTTTTTGTGCGTTTGTTGGTAAAACGGTGAGAGGTAGAGCAGAGCGCGCGAGCGTTTTTTTGATGGTTGTCAGTGTTTTACTTCCTTGGTTACTGGCTAGCTGCTAAAATGATGTGTGACATGGGTGGTAAGGCAGGACGTCAGCACCATGGAAACACTGGAAGCATTGTACGGAGAGAGAAGTGGTCATCATGGTCAGCTTGCCCATTCGGAATAACCGCTCCGGGCCAGCAGAAGAAAGCAACTCAACCAATAATGAGCAGCTCCAACATGGCAAAGTGCAACCAACATCCAACCATCTCCCTACATAAGAACATAAGAGCATAAGAAATAGGAGCAGGAGTAGGCCAATCGGCCCCTCGAGCCTGCTCCGCCATTCAATAAGATCATGGCTGATCTGATCCTAACCGCCAATCTACTATCTACTATCACAGAACCATCTCCTGCATCTAACAGAATTGCACACACGAAATAGGAGCAGAATCAGGCTACACGGTCCCTGGGCCCGCTCCACTACCCACAGGGCCATGACCGATCCGAACCTAGACTCATGTCCAAATTCCTGCCCGCTCCCCGTAACCCTTAATGCCCTTTACTTCTAGGAAACTGTCTATTTCTGTTTTAAATTTAATTAATGTTGTAGCTTCTACAGCTTTTTGTGGCAGCATATTCCATGGACCTACCACCCTCTGAGTGAAGTAGTTCCTCCTCATCTCAGTTTTGAAAGAGCAGCCCCTTATTCTAAGACTATGTCCCCTAGTTCTAGTCTCACCCGTCATCGGGAACATCCTCCCCGCATCCACCCGATCCAACCCCTTCACAATCTTATATGTTTCAATAAGATCTCCTCTCATTCTTCTGAACTCCAATGAGTAGAGTCCCAATCTACACAACCTCTCCTCATATGACCACCCCCTCATCCCCGGGATTAACCGAGTGAACCTTTTTTGCACTACCTCGAGAGCAAGGATGTCTTTCCTTAAGTAAGGACACCAAGGGGTAAAAATTGAGTCGCGCCCCATTTGGGGCGCTAACCTCGCCGGGGCGCGACTTTTAGCGCCCCGAAAAAATTAGCGGCCCCGCGCCGGAACTTCAGTGGTTGCGCCCCAAGAGGGAAGCGGGGCGCCACTGGAAGCACCCCGCATCCCTCTTGGGGCGCTGCGAGGGAATATCCTGGTGCTACGTGCCGCAGCGCCATGCGCTGCGGCACGTCGCACCGCGGTATTACATAGATACATAGATACATAGAAGATAGGAGCAGGAGTAGGCCATCCGGCCCTTCGAGCCTGCTCCGCCATTTAAGGAGATCATGGCTGATCCTCCAATTCAGTATCCCGTCCCCGCCTTCTCTCCGTAACCCTTAACCCCTTTTGCCTGTAGAAATACATCTAATTCCCTCTTAAATATATTTAATGAGCTGGCGTACACTGCCCTCTGTGGCAATGAGTTCCACAGGTTCACCACCCTCTGAGTGAAGAAATTCCCCCTCATTTCTGTCCTAAATGGTTTAGCCCTTATCCTTAAATTATGTCCTCTAGTTCTGTTCTCACCCGCCAAGGGAAACATTCCTTCTGCATCTAGTCTGTCTAGACCTGTCAGAATTTTATACACTTCTATGAGGTCCCCTCTCAATCTTCTAAACTCCAGTGTGTACATCCCTAAACTACATAGTCTCTCCTCATAGGTCAATCCCGCCATTCCTGGTATCAGCCTGGTGAATCGCCGCTGCACCCCCTCCATGGCAAGAACATCTTTCCTCAGATGAGGCGACCAAAACTGTACACAGTACTCGAGGTGTGGTCTCACCAGTGCCCTGTACAGCTGCAGCAAGGTATCCCTGTTCCTGTATTCCAACCCTTTTGCTATGAAGGCCAGCATACCGTTTGCCTTCTTGATCGCCTGTTGCACCTGCATGCTCGCCTTCAGTGACTGGTGTACAAGAACACCCAGGTCTCTCTGTACTTCCCCCTCTCCCAATTTATTGCCATTTAAATAATAATTTGCCCTCCCGTTCCTGCACCCAAGGTGGATAACTTCGCACTTGTCCACATTATAGTGCATCTGCCATTTATCCGCCCAATCACCCAGTCTGTCCAAATCGCTCTGGAGCTTCCTGGTCTCCTCCTCTGAGCCCACCCCCCCTCCTAGTTTAGTGTCGTCTGCAAATTTGGAAATGCTGCATCCGACTCCCTGATCCAGGTCATTAATGTAAATTGTGAACAGCTGGGGACCCAGGACAGATCCCTGTGGTACCCCACTTGTTACTGCCTGCCATTCAGAAAATGAGCCGTTTATTCCAACTCTCTGTTTTCTATCTGACAGCCAGTTCTCTATCCACGTCAATACTTTCCCCTTTATCCCATGAGCTTCAATTTTCCCTGCTAATCTTTTATGTGGGACCTTATCGAAGGCCTTTTGGAAGTCCAGGTACACCACATCTACTGGCTCTCCCCCATCTATTTTACCAGTTACTCCCTCAAAAAATTCCAATAGATTAGTCAAGCACGATTTACCCTTTGTAAATCCATGTTGACTCTGTCCTATCCTGTCCCCATTTGCTAAGTGCTCCGCTATTTCATCCTTAATGATGGACTCCAGCATTTTGCCCACAACTGATGTAAGGCTTACAGGTCTGTAATTACCTGCTTTTTCCCTACCCCCCTTTTTGAATAGTGGGGTAACGTTAGCTACCCTCCAATCCATGGGCACTGTTCCCGAGTCTAATGAATTCTGAAAAATCATACTTAGTGCATCCGCTATCTCTAGGGCCACCTCCTTCAGTACCCTAGGATGCATGTTATCAGGCCCTGGGGATTTGTCCGCCTTCAATCCCTTTAGCTTCCTTAACACCATATCCTTAGAGATATTGACTTGCGTCAGTTCCTCCTTTGCAAATGTCCCTATTTTTCCCGATATCCCAGGGAGGTTTTTTGTGTCTTCCTTCGTAAAGACTGACCCAAAGTATGCATTTAGTTGGTCTGCCATTTCCTTATTTCCCGTTATATATTCCCCCGTATCTGACTGCAATGGGCCAACTTTGGTTTTCACCAGTCTTTTCCTCTTGATATACTTATAAAAGCTTTTGGAGTTAGTTTTTATATTTTCCGCCAGCTTGCTTTCGTAAGCTATTTTGCCCCTCTTGATTAAGCCCTTTGTCCTCCTTTGCTCTATCTTAAACTGTTCCCAATCTTCCGCTCTGGCGCTTTTTTTGGCTATTTTATACGCCCTATCTTTGGATTTTATGCTGTCTCTAATTTCCCCTGTTATCCACGGTTGAGTCACCTTTTTAGATTTCCTTTTATGCCAGATTGGTATAAACAATTTTTGCAATTTTGTCATTCTATCTTTAAATGCTTGCCATTGTTTATCTACCTCCAGTCCTCCCAGGAACGTTGTCCAATCAGACCTACTCAGTTCCCGTCTAATGGCATCATAATTCCCCTTGTATTGCAGGCCTTCCTCCCCTTCTTAAAGGGGAGGGACCCTGCGCAGCGCGAACCGGGGCCCAGCTGGGCCCCCAGGGATCGGGAGTGCCGGCAAAAGAGCCCGGCACTCAAGAGAAGTGCCGGGCTCTTGGAGCGCAGCCGGCACTTCACGGTGGGGGGGCTTCACGGGGGCCGGGGACAGCAACGGGGGCAGGTGCTGGCAGGCGGCCAGCAACAAAAATGGCCGCCTGCCACCTCCCCTTTAAATATCGCCGCCCCGGCCGCACGTACGCCTCCCTGAACCCGTCGGACATAGCGTCTGGCGGTAAATCAGGGGGCGCGACTGAAGATCACGGCCGGGGCGCGAGCGGGGTGCTGCGCACGGCGATGACGTCATCGCCGGCGGCGCAGCGCCACAGGGCGCTACCGGCTGCCGCCGCCGCTAACCTCCCGCTGAATTTTTCGGGAGGCGTGGGCGGCGCTGCGCCTGGGCGTTAGCTGCTTTACGCCCCATTAGCGCCCTCTTAAGGCGCTAACGGGAGGCGCAAGCAGCTGAATTTTTCCCCCCAAAACTGTATGCAGTATTCCAGGTGCGGTCTCACCAATACCTTGTACAACTGAAGCAATACCTCCCTATTTTTATATTCTATTCCCCTAGCAATGAAAGCCAACATTCCATTTGCCTTCTTAATCACTTGCTGCACCTGCATACTAACCTTTTGAGTTTCGTGCACCAGGACCCCCAGATCCCTTTGCACTTCAGTACTCTCCAGTTTCTTGCCATTAAGATAATAAATTGCTCTAGGATTTTTCCTGCCAAAGTGCATCACCTCACACTTTCCAGTGTTGTATTCCATCTGCCAAATCTCTGCCCACTTACTTAGCCTGTCTATGTCCCCTTGCAGGTTTTTTATGTCCTCCTCACTCACTACTTTCCCTCCCATCTTAGTATCATCTGCAAATTTTGATATGTTACACTTGGTCCCTTCCTCCAAATCGTTAATATAGATTGTAAAGAGTTGGGGACCCAGCACTGACCCCTGTGGAACACCACTAGTTACTGATTGCCAGTCTGAGAATGAACCATTTATCCCAACTCTTTGCTTTCTGTTAGATAGCCAATCCTCTATCCATGCCAGAATATTACCCCCAATCCCGTGATTTTTTACCTTAAGCAATAATCTTTTGTGTGGCACCTTGTCAAATGCCTTTTGGAAGTCTAAATACACTACGTCTACTGGTTCCCCTTTATCCACTCTATATGTTACTTCCTCAAAGAACTCCAGCAAATTTGTCAAACATGACTTCCCCTTCGTAAAACCATGCTGACTTTGTCCTATTAAATTATGATTATCCAAATGTCCTGTTACTGTTTCCTTAATAATGGACTCCAAAATTTTACCTACCACAGATGTTAGGCTAACCGGTCTATAGTTACCAGCCTTCTGTCTACTGCCCTTTTTAAATAAGGGTGTTACATTAGCAGTTTTCCAGTCTGCCGGGACCTTAGCGGAATCCAGGGAGTTTTGAAAAATTATTACCAATGCATCTACAATCCCTACCGCCACTTCCTTCAAGACTCTAGGATGTAAGCCATCAGGTCCAGGTGATTTATCCGCCTTGAGTCCCATTATTTTACCGAGTACCACTTCCTTAGTGATTTTGATCGTGTTTAGCTCCTCTCCCCCTATAGCCCCCTGTTTGTCCAGTGTTGGGATATTCTTAGTGTCCTCTACTGTAAAGACTGATACAAAATATTCATTCAGTGTTTTTGCCATCTCCATATTTCCCACCATTAATTTCCCGGTCTCATCCTCTAAGGGACCAACATTTACTTTAGCCACCCTTTTTCTGGTTCTTTTGTCAATTATCTTAAATCTGTGTCCTCTGGTTACCGACCCTCCTGCCAGTGGAAACAGTTTCTCCCTATCTACTCTGTCAAAACCCATCATGATTCTGAACACCTCTATCAAATCTCCCCTTAACCTTCTCTGCTCGAAGGAGAACAATCCCAGCTTCTCCAGTCTCTCCACAACCAGTAGCCAGTGGTGTTCCGCAGGGGTCGGTGCTGGGTCCCCAACTCTTTACAATCTATATTAACGATTTGGAGGAGGGGACCGAGTGTAACATATCAAAGTTTGCTGATGATACAAAGATGGGAGGGAAAGTAGAAAGTGAGGAGGACATAAAAAACCTACAAGGGGATATAGACAAGCTGGGTGAGTGGGCGGAGATTTGGCAGATGCAATACAATATTGGAAAATGTGAGGTTATGCACTTTGGCAGGAAAAATCAGAGAGCAAGTTATTATCTTAATGGCGAGAAACTGGAAAGTACTGCAGTACAAAGGGATCTGGGGGTCCTAGTGCAAGAAAATCAAAAAGTTAGTATGCAGGTGCAGCAGGTGATCAAGAAGGCCAACGGAATGTTGGCTTTTATTGCTAGGGGGATAGATTATAAAAACAGGGAGGTATTGCTGCAGTTATATAAGGTATTGGTGAGACCGCATCTGGAATACTGCATACAGTTTTGGTGTCCATACTTAAGAAAAGACATACTTGCTCTCGAGGCAGTACAAAGAAGGTTCACTCGGTTAATCCCCGGGATGAGGGGGTGGACATATGAGGAGAGGTTGAGTAGATTGGGACTCTACTTATTGGAGTTCAGAAGAGTGAGAGGCGATCTTATTGAAACATATAAGATTGTGAAGGGGCTTGATCGGGTGGATGCGGTAAGGATGTTCCCAAGGATGGGTGAAACTAGATCTAGGGGGCATAATCTTAGAATAAGAGGCTGCTCTTTCAAAACTGAGATGAGGAGAAACTTCTTCACTCAGAGGGTAGTAGGTCTGTGGAATTTGCTGCCCCAGGAAGCTGTGGAAGCTACATCATTAAATAAATGTAAAACAGAAATAGACAGTTTCCTAGAAGTAAAGGGAATTAGGGGTTACGGGGAGCGGGCAGGAAATTGGACATAAGGCTGAGTTCGGATCGGTCGAGGCCCTGTGGGTGGCATAGCGGGCCCAGGGGCTGAGTGGCCGGGTCCTGCTCCTACTTCTTGTGTTCTTTAGATTTGAGGTGAGGATCAGATCAGCCATGATCTTATTGAATGGCGGAGCAGGCTCGAAGGGCCGATTGGCCTACTCCTGCTCCTATTTCTTATGTTCTTATGTTCTTATAACTGAAGACCCTCATCCCCTGGTATCATTCTAGTAAATCTCCAGGTAACCTTCTCTGCTCCAAGGAGATCGTTTTGTATCTCACTAATAGAGGTCTTTCAGATTATGAAAGGGTTTGATAGGGTAGACGTAGAGAAGATGTTTCCACTTGTGGGGGAGACTAGAACTAGGGGCCATCAATATAAGATAGTCACTAATAAATCCAATAGGGAATTCAGGAGAAACTTCTTTATCCAGAGAGTGGTGAGAATGTGGAACTCGCTACCACAGGGAGTGGTTGAGGCGAATAGTGTAGATACATTTAAGGGGAAGCTAGATAAACACACGAGGGAGAAAGGAATAGAAGGATATGTTGACAGGGTAAGATGAAGAGGGGTGGGAGGAGGCTGGAGTGGAGCAGAAACACCGGCACGGAGCTGTTGGGCCGAATGGCCTGTTTCTGTGCTGTGCATTCTATGTTACAGTGAGATTGACCGTACCCATTTTTATCGCGTGCGTGCCACCAGTTTGCGTCGATCTTCTTGATGATTTCATACTCCTCGTTCTTCACCAGCGACAGATCCTGTGCGTTCTGGCCATGGAAGTCATACAGAGCCACCACCACAGGCTCCGGCTCCAGCTCCGGCTCCGACTCCACCGGTTCTGGCGGCAGAGGCTTCCACTGGGGCGGAAAGTTAAAATCACAAAATAGATTGGGAGGGACCCGAAATAAACTTGTAAGAGCTGAAAATGTAACGGACTCACCTTGTTAACATCTGGAGTGGGGGGAAGAGGTTTCTTGGCTGAAAAGGCAAGGAAATACAATTTTAGAACCTTGCAATATTTGGGATATCACCTTCGATCTCCCGGCCTCGCTTGCTGAAGGCGGCTTCCCTTTGCCGCAATGGCGAATCGTTGGCGAGCGGGACTTCTGACCTGTGCCCCTTGACCCTGGGTGGGCAGTGGGTTGACCAGCTGAGTTTGCGGGGAGCAGAGGGGTGGGGTGGGGGGTAAGAGGAATTTGGCTTTGCCTGCTGAAGAATGGTTTTATTCTTAGAATTTGGTTCTTAGAATTTCAGCTTCTAATTGCAATCAATGGAACTGCACTCGGTAAAAAGACCTTTCAATTTTAACCCTTGGCCCAGTAATGCATCGATGTCCCTGTGCAGGGCATTAGACAAGTAACAGGAAACAAGTTGTATGGAACTTTGATGTCTACCCACCCATTTAATCTCCTCCCACAGCCCATGTACACTCTCTCCCTATCATGGACTCTATCCACCCATTTAATCTCCTCCCACAGCCCATGTACACTCTCCCCTATCCTGGACTCTACCCACCCATTTAATCCCCTCCCACAGCCCATGTACACTCTCCCCTATCATGGACTCGACCCACCCATTTAATCTCCTCCCACAGCCCATGTACACTCTCCCCTATCATGGACTCTACCCACCCATTTAATCTCCTCCCACAGCCCATGTACACTCTCTCCCTATCATGGACTCTACCCACCCATTTAATCTCCTCCCACAGCCCATGTACACTCTCCCCTATCATGGACTCTATCCACCCATTTAGTCTCCTCCCACAGCCCGTGTACACTCTCCCCTATCATGGACTCTACCCACCCATTTAATCTCCTCCCACAGCCCATGTACACTCTCCCCTATCATGGACTCTACCCACCCATTGAATCTCCTCCCACAGCCAATGTACACTCTCCCCTATCATGGACTCTACCCACCCATTTAATCTCCTCCCACAGCCCATGTACAGTCTCCCCTATCATGGACTCTATCCACCCATTTAATCTCCTCCCACAGCCCATGTACACTCTCCCCTATCATGGACTCTACCCACCCATTGAATCTCCTCCCACAGCCCATGTACAGTCTCCCCTATCATGGACTCTATCCACCCATTTAATCTCCTCCCACAGCCCATGCACACTCTCCCCTACAATTTCCTCACCTAGTCCTTAGCTATAACAGTTAGAAGCTGGGACCAGCAGGGCTCCATAGCTGAGGCCTGTCGATGCACCCCATATAACAGGTGGGGCTTTGATTGGCCTACTCCGCACTGAACATGGAGTGAAGCTGGTACATTTTTGCGCTAAGATAGTGAGGGGTGGGGGGAAGGGGCTAAACCTGCTTTGATTGAAGGAAATATTTTCTTTTTATGAAACACTGGAGTGTGGTGTACAATGACGGTAAGAAGACGCAACGTACAGTCCCTGTTCGGGTCGTATAACAGACAGCCCATAGCCAACTTATCCAGCTGGGCGCAGCACCTCCAGTGACCCTCATTCCAGAAGTTCGGATGATATTTGGGGATCAAAATGTTGTTGTTCTTAGTTTCTGAAAGAGAAAATCCACAGGACAGAAAGTGAGATCAACAAATAAAATCGTATCAATTACAGCTTAGAACTCAGAGGGCGTGAAATTCGGTTACGCCCCGTTTGGGGGCGGTAACCGAGTTAAGGCCGGACATTTAGCGTCCGGCGTGGAAATACAGCCCCAGCCGCTAAATTCGGCTTACCGCCCCGCACAGGCAGCGGAGCACAATCTCGGGCGCGCCACTTCCCGGTGGGGCGGTGACCGAGGAGATGTCGGGGCGCGATCGTCAGCGCTCGGCGGAGGCTCCGTGGAGCGCTGCCGCGTTTCAACGCCCCTCCCCTTCGGTTAAAGGGGCGGGGCGCTGCACACTCTGCGGGGCCGCCGATGGCCCACACTCGGCCTCCAGGGCAGCCTGGTGCTGCGGCCGCAGCCCGGCGCGGAGACGCGGTGCCGGGCTGTGCGATGGCGGCCAGGACCACGCCACGGCCCACCACGGAGAGCCGGCCTGGAGGTCGGCCAAAAAAATATAATTGCGGCGCAGGTCGCGGCCGTACCTCCCCTTTAAATACTGCCCCACCCAGTTAAAGGGGAGGGCCGCTGCACAGTCTGCGGGGCCTCCAATGGCCCACACTAGCCCAGCAGGGCGGCCCGGGTCACGACCCGCGAGGCTGGCGCTGACACCGCCCGTGGTTGCCACGGGGTGGTAAGGGTCCACGGCGAGGCGCTAAGGGGTCACGGCGCACGGCGATAACGTTATCACTGGCGGCACAGCGGCCCGGGCACTACCGGGTGGAATTTCTAGCCCAGAGTGTATATCTCCTTCGGAACAGTGAAACATAGGAACAGGAGGAGGCCATTCAGCCCCTCGAGCCTATTCCTGCATTCAATCAGATCGCGGCTGATCTGTACCTCAACTCATTTACCTGCCTTGGTTCCATATCCCTCGATACCCTTACCCAACAATAATCTATCAATCTCAGCCTTGAAAGCTCCAATTGACCCCCAGCTTCCTTAGCCTTTTGGGGGGGGGAGTTCCAGATTTCCATTACCCTTACTGTGAAAAAGTGCTTCCTGATTTCACTCCTAAACAGTCTAGCTCTAAATTCATGATTATTCCCCCTTGTTCTGGATTTTCCAGTGATTAATTACGATAAACAGAGGTAATTAATTTCACCCTTACTTTTAATATCAGAAAAGCACAATTAGACTTAACAGACCTGTCTCTTTCATAGAATCATAGAATGGTTACAGCACGGAAGGAGGCCATTCGGCCCGTTGAGCCCGTGCCAGCTTTCTGCAAGAGCACTTCAGCTCGTCCCACTCCCCTGCCCTTTCCCCATAGCACTGCAAATTTTTTCCTTCAAATACTTATCCAACTCCCTTTTGAAAGCCATGATTGAATCTGCCTCCACCCTCTCAGGCAGTGCATTCCAGATCTTAACCACTCGCTGCGTAAAAAAGTTTTTTCTTACGTCGCCTTTGGTTCTTTTGCCAATCACCTTAAATCTGTGTCCTCTGGTTCTCGATCCTTCCGCCAATGGGAACAGTTTCTCTCTATCTACTCTGTCCAGACCCCTCATGATTTTGAACACCTCTATCAATTCTCCTCTCAACCTTCTCTGCTCCAAGGAGAACAACCCCAGCTTCTCCAGTCTATCAACGTAACTGAAGTTCCTCATTCCTGGAATCATTCTTGTAAATCTTTTCTGCACCCTCTCTAAGGCCTTCACATCCTTCCTAAAGTGCGGTGCCCAGAATTGGACACAGTACTCCAGTTGAGGCCGAACCAGTGTCTTATACAGGTTCATCATAACTTCCTTGCTTTTGTACTCTATACCTCTATTTATGAAGCCCAGGATCCCGTAAGCCTTTTTAACCGCTTTCTCAACCTGTCCTGTCACCTTCAATGATTTGTGCACATATATCCCCAGGTCTCTCTGTTCGTGCACCCCCTTCAGGATTGTACCATTTAGTTTATATGTCCTCTCCTCATTCTTCCTACCAAAATGTATCACATCACACTTTTCTGTGTTAAATTTCATCTGCCACGTGTCCGTCCATTTCACCAGCCTGTCTATATCTTCCTGAAGTCTATCACTCTCCTCCTCACTGTTCACTATACTTCCAAGTTTTGTGTCATCTGCAAATTTTGAAATGGTACCCTGTACACCCACGTCCAAGTCATTAATATATACCAAGAAAAGCAGTGGTCCTAGAACCGACCCCTGGGGAACACCGCTGTATACCTTCCTCCAGCCCGAAAAACAACCGGTCACCACTACTCTCTGTTTCCTGTCACTTGGTCAATTTTATATCCATGCTGTCACTGTCACTTTTATTCCATGGGATTCAACTTTGCTGGCAAGCCAATTATGTGGCACTTTGTCGAACGCCTTTTGGAAATCCATGTACACTACATCAACCGCATTGCCCTCATCAACCCTCTCTGTTACCTCATCAAAGAACTCAATCAAATTAGTTAAACAAGAAATAACAACAGAAAATGCTGGAAACACTCAGCAGGCCAGGCAGCATCCGTGGAGAGAGAAAATGATTTAACGTTTCAGGTCTGTGACCCTTCGTCAGAACTGGTAAAAGTTGGAGATGTGACAGGTTTTAAGCCGGTGCAGAGGCAGGGAAAGGGGGGAGGAAGGAACTGAAGGGAGGGTCTGTGCTAGGATTGGAGGCAGGAGAGATTAAATGTTGCAAATGGGGATGGCAGAATCATCAACAGCTGCCACCTGAAAAAATTGGGGGGGGGTTATAGTCTGAAATTGTTGAACTCAATGTTGAGTCCAGAGGGCTGTAAAGTGCCTAATCGAAAGATTTGCTTCCATTTTCCACCCTTCCCTCACCTTCACATGGTCCATCTCCGACTCTTCTCTTCCCTTCCTTGACTTCTCTGTCTCCATCTCTGGGGATAGGCTATCGACAAACATCCACTACAAGCCCACCGACTCCCACAGCTACCTGGACTACACTTCCTCCCACCCCGCCTCCTGTAAGGACTCTATTCCATTCTCCCAGTTTCTCCGTCTCTGCCGCATCTGCTCCGACGATGCCACCTTCCATACCAGTGCTTCCGTCATGTCTTCCTTTTTCCTCAACCGAGGATTCCCCTCTAGCGTGGTTGACACGGCCCTCGACTGTGTCCGTTCCATTTCCCACACTTCTGCTCTCACCCCTTCTCCCTCCCAGAACCACGATAGAGTTCCCCTTGTCCTCACCTTTCACCCCACCAGCTTCCACATTCAACGGACCATCCTCCGCCATTTCTGCCACCTCCAATGTGATCCCACCACCAAACACATCTTCCCCTCACCTCCCCTTTCAGCATTCCGAAGGGACCGCTCCCTCCGCGACACCCTGGCCCACTCCTCAATCACCCCCAACAGCCCCTCCCCTCCCCACGGCACCTTCCCGTGCAAGCGCAGGAGATGCAACACATGCCCTTATACCTCCTCCCTTCCCACTGTCCAGGGCCCCAAACACTCCTTCCAGGTGAAACACCGATTTACTTGTACTTCTTGCAATTTAGTATACTGTATTCGCTGCTCACGATGTGGTTTCCTCTACATTGGGGAGACCAAACGCAGATTGGGTGACCGCTTTGCGGAACACCTCCGTTTACCCCGAGCTTCTGGTTGCTTGTCACTTTAATTTTTCCCTCCACTCCCACTCTGATCTCTCTGTCCTCGGCCTCTTACACTGTTCCAATGAAGCTCAACGTAAGCTTGAGGAACAGCACCTCATCTTTCGATTAGGCACTTTACAGCCTTCTGGACTCAACATTGAGTTCAACAATTTCAGACTATAACCCCCCCTATTTTTTCAGGTGGCAGCTGTTGATGATTCTGCCATTCCCATTTGCAGCATTTAATCTCTCCTGCCTTCCACCCTATCACAGGCCATCCCTTTAGTTCCTTCCTCCCCCCTCCCCCCTCCTTTCCCTGCCTCTGCACCGGCTTAAAACCTGTTACATCTCCAACTTTTACCAGTTCTGACGAAGGGTCACAGACCTGAACCGTTAACTCTGTTTCTCTCTCCATGGATGCTGCCTGACCTGCTGAGTTTCCAGCATTTTCTGCTGTTATTTCTGATTTCCAGCATCTGCAGTGTTTTGCTATTGTATTAGTTAAACACGATTTGTCTTTAACAAATCCGTGCTGGCTTTCCTTAATTAATCCACACCAATCCAAGTGACTGTTAATTTTGTCCCTGATTACTGTTTCTAAAAGCTTCCCCACTACCGAGGTTAAACTGACTGGCCTGTAGTTGCTGGGTTTATCTTTACACCCTTTTTTGAACAAGGGTGTAACATTTGCAATTCTCCAGTCCTCTAGCACCACCCCCGTATCTAAGGAGGATTGGAATATTATGGCCAGTACCTCTGCGATTTCCGCCCTCAAATCCCTCAGCATCCTAGGGTGCATCCCATCCGCTCCTGGTGATTTATCTACTTTAAGTACAGCCAGCCTTTCTAATACCTCCTCTTTATCAATTTTTATCCCATCAACTATCTCTACTACCTCCTCCTCCTTCACTATTTCTGTAGCAGCATCCTCTTCCTTGGTGAAGACAGATGCAAAGTACTCGTTTAGTACCTCAACCATACCCTCTGCCTCCATGCAGAAGTCTCCTTTTTGGTCCCTAATCAGCCCCACCCCTCCTCTTACTATTTATATGCCTATAGAAGACTTTTGGATTACCTTTTATGTTGGCTGCTATTCTATTCTCATACCCTCTCTTTGCCCCTCTTATTTTCTTTTTCACTTCTCCTCTGACCTTTCTATATATAGCTTGATTCTCAGATGTATTTGCAACCTGACATCTGTCATACGTGCTCTTTTTCTGCTTCATCATATTCTCTATCTCTTTCGTCATCCAGAGAGCCCTGACTTTAGTTGCCCTGCCTTTCCCCCCTCATGGGAATGCACTTCAACTGTACCTGAACTATTTCCTCTTTAAAGGCAACCCATTGTTCCATTACAGTTTTGCCTGCCAATCTTTGATTCCAGTTTACCCGGACCAGATCCATTCTCGCCCCACTGAAATTGGCCTTCCCCCAGTTAAACATTTTTACTCTAGATTGCTCCCTGTTCTTTTCCATAGCTAATCTAAACCTTATGATACGATGATCACTGTTCCCTAAATGTTCATCTACTGACACTTGCTCCACTTGACCCACCTCATTCCCCAGAACCAGATCCAGCAATGCCTCCTCCCTCGTCGAGCCAGAAACATACTGATCAAGAAAGTTCTCCTGAACACACTTCAGAAATTCTTCCCCTTCTCTGCCCTTAACACTATTACGATCCCAGTCTATATTAGGATAGTTGAAGTACCCCATTATTACTACTCTATAATTCTTGCACCTCTCTGTAATTTCTCTGCAAATTTGCTCCTCCATATCTTTACCACTATTTGGTGGTCTATAGAATACACCTAGTCGTGTAATGACACCTCTATTATTTCTTAACTCTAACCAAATAGATTCTGTCCTTGACCCCTCCAGAACATCCTCTCGCTCCAGCACTGTAACATTCTCCTTGACCAATACTGCCACACCACCTCCTATCTTTCCTTCCCTATCTTTCCTGAACACTTTATATCCAGGAATATTTAATATGCAATCCTGCCCTTTTTTGGCCAGGTCTCAGTTATTGCCACAACATCATATTTCCATGTGGCTATTTGTGCCTGCAGCTCACCAACCTTGTTTACTATGCTTCGTGTGTTCACAGACATACACTGTAAAACTATCTTAGACCATCCTGTGTTCTCTCTTAGTCTGACCCACCTAATACCTTATTATTTCTTACTTTAGTGCTGTCCGTCTCTCCCAATCCTTTGTGCCCTTTGTTCTCCTTTCTAATGCTACATCCCCGTGCCCATCCCCCTGCCAACTTAGTTTAAACCCTCCCCAAGACCAACCTCACCTATTCATATCCCTCAACCCCACCTACCCACCTTCTCCCCATATCCTCAACCCCACCCACCCACCTTCTCCCCACATCCCCAACCCCACCCACCCACCTTCTCCCCACATCCCCAACCCCACCTCCCCACCTTCTCCCC
Source organism: Squalus acanthias (assembly GCA_030390025.1). Taxonomy (NCBI): domain Eukaryota; kingdom Metazoa; phylum Chordata; class Chondrichthyes; order Squaliformes; family Squalidae; genus Squalus; species Squalus acanthias. The sequence continues at coordinate 203,968,713 of CM059427.1, read as the reverse complement.
ATATCCTCAACCCCACCCACCCACCTTCTCCTCATATCCTCAACCGCACCCACCCACCTTCTCCCCATATCCTCAACCCCACCCACCCACCTTCTCCTCATATCCTCAACCGCACCCACCCACCTTCTCCTCATATCCTCAACCGCACCCACCCACCTTCTCCCCATATCCTCAACCCCACCCACCCACCTTCTCCCCATATCCCTCAACCCCACCCACCCACCTTCTCCCCATATCCTCAACCCCACCCACCCACCTTCTCCCCATATCCCCAACCCCACCTACCCAACTTCTCCCCATATCCTCAAACCCACCCACCCACCTTCTCCCCATATCCTCAACCCCACCCACCCACCTTCTCCCCATATCCCTCAACCCCACCCACCCACCTTCTCCCCATATCCTCAACTCCACCCACCCACCTTCTCCCCATATCCTCAACACCACCCACCCACCTTCTCCCCATATCCTCAACCCCACCCAGCCACCTTCTCCCCATATCCCCAACCCCACCCACTCACCTTCTCCCCATATCCCCAACCCCACCTCCCCACCTTCTCCCCATATCCTCAACCCCACCCACCCACCTTCTCCCCATATCCCCAACCCCACCTCCCCACCTTCTCCCCATATCCTCAACCCCACCCACCCACCTTCTCCCCATATCCTCAACCCCACCCACCCACCTTCTCCCCATATCCCTCAACCCCACCTACCCACCTTCTCCCCATATCCCTCAACCCCACCCACCCACCTTCTCCCCATATCCTCAACCCCACCGACCCATCTTCTCCCCATATCCCTCAACCCCACCCACCCACCTTCTCCCCATATCCTCAACCCCACCCACCCACCTTCTCCTCATATCCCCAACCCCACCTACCCACCTTCTCCCCATATCCCTCAACCCCACCTACCCACCTTTCCCCATATCCCTCAACCCCACCCACCCACCTTCTCCCCATATCCCTCAACCCCACCTACCCACCTTCTCCCCATATCCCTCAACCCCACCCACCCACCTTCTCCCCATTTCCTCAACCCCACCCACCCACCTTCTCCTCATATCCCCAACCCCACCTCCCCACCTTCTCCCCATATCCCTCAACCCCACCCACCCACCTTCTCCCCATATCCCTCAACCCCACCTACCCACCTTCTCCCCATATCCCTCAACCCCACCCACCCACCTTCTCCCCATATCCTCAACCCCACCTACCCACCTTCTCCCCATATCCCCAACCCCACCTTCTCCCCATATCCTCAACCCCACCTACCCACCTTCTCCCCATATCCCTCAACCCCATCTACCCACCTTCTCCCCATATCCCTTAACCCCACCCACCCACCTTCTCCCCATATCCCCAACCTCACCCACCAACCTTCTCCCCATATCCCTCAATCCCACCTACCCACCTTCTCCCCATATACTCAACCCCACCTACCCACCTTCTCCCCATATCCCTCAACCCCACCTACTCACCTTCTCCCCATATCCCCCAACCCCACCCACCCACCTTCTCCCCATATCCCTCAACCCCACCGACCCACCTTCTCCCCATATCCCCCAACCCCACCTACCCACCTTCTCCCCATATCCTCAACCCCACCGACCCATCTTCTCCCCATATCCCTCAACCCCACCCACCCACCTTCTCCCCATATCCTCAACCCCACCCACCCACCTTCTCCTCATATCCCCAACCCCACCTACCCACCTTCTCCCCATATCCCTCAACCCCACCTACCCACCTTTCCCCATATCCCTCAACCCCACCCACCCACCTTCTCCCCATATCCCTCAACCCCACCTACCCACCTTCTCCCCATATCCCTCAACCCCACCCACCCACCTTCTCCCCATATCCTCAACCCCACCCACCCACCTTCTCCTCATATCCCCAACCCCACCTCCCCACCTTCTCCCCATATCCCTCAACCCCACCCACCCACCTTCTCCCCATATCCCTCAACCCCACCTACCCACCTTCTCCCCATATCCCTCAACCCCACCCACCCACCTTCTCCCCATATCCTCAACCCCACCTACCCACCTTCTCCCCATATCCCCAACCCCACCTTCTCCCCATATCCTCAACCCCACCTACCCACCTTCTCCCCATATCCCTCAACCCCATCTACCCACCTTCTCCCCATATCCCTTAACCCCACCCACCCACCTTCTCCCCATATCCCCAACCTCACCCACCAACCTTCTCCCCATATCCCTCAATCCCACCTACCCACCTTCTCCCCATATACTCAACCCCACCTACCCACCTTCTCCCCATATCCCTCAACCCCACCTACTCACCTTCTCCCCATATCCCCCAACCCCACCCACCCACCTTCTCCCCATATCCCTCAACCCCACCGACCCACCTTCTCCCCATATCCCCCAACCCCACCTACCCACCTTCTCCCCATATCCCTCAACCCCACCTACCCACCTTCTCCCCATATCCCTCAAACCCACCCACCCACCTTCTCCCCATATCCCTCAACCACACCCACCCACCTTCTCCTCATATCCCCAACCCCACCTACCCACCTTCTCCCCATATCCTCAACCCCCACCTACCCACCTCCTCCCCATATCCCTGAATCCTACCTAACCACCAGGTGGTGGGACTAATTGGATCGATTTTTCAAAGAGCCGGCACAGGCATGATGGGCCGAATTGTCTCCTGCAATGCTGTATGATTCTATGATTCTATGATCAGTTCAGTCCATTTCTAGGGTCACGAATCCCATGTGATGACATTGCTCAGTATTTGCACTGAATTTCCTGTCTCCTCACCTTCTTTTAGGGTGCTCACCCATTTTTGTCGACTCTCTTTACTTGGTGCGAAGACATACAAAAAATAATTCTCGTGAACAACCTGGGAGAGAAAAGGGAATTTTAAAAAAGCATTCACATCAACAACAGAATCTAGATATATTATTAAAACTCTTGTTTACGCGCACACTTTCTGCTGTCATGACTTTTGGTCACACTTTTAACATTGAAACTGGCTATGTAAACAGTCACCTTTAATGATAGAGTTGCGGGCTCTGGCCAGTAGGTAGCGCTGTGGAGCGAATTTCTGATGTCTCACTCCCAACTCCACCACCATTTTTCATATAAAAAACTTACATTCATCAATTGAATGTGGGACATACCACACCAGAGGAGTTCACGAGAGGCAGCTCAGAAACTTCCCTCCATCATAAGGTCAGAAATGGGGATGTTCGCTGATGTTTGCACAGTGTTCAGTTCCATTCGCAACTCCTCAGATAATGAAGCAGTCCATGCCCACATGCAGCACGACATTCAGGCTTGGGCTGATAAGTGGCAGGTAACATTCGTGCCACACAAGTGCCAGGCAATGACTATCTCCAACAAGAGAGAGTCTAAACACTGCCCCTTGACATTCAATGGCATTACCATCGCTGAATCCCCCACCATCAACATCCTGGGGGTGACCATTGACTAGAAACTTAACTGGACCAGCCACATAAATACTGTGGCTACAAGAGCAGGTCAGAGGCTAGGTATTCTGCGTCAACTGTCTCACTTCCTGACTCCCCAAAGCCTTTCCACCATCTACAAAGCACAAGTCAGGAGTGTGATGGAATATTCTCCACTTGCCTGGATGAATGCAGCTCCAATAACACTCAAGAAGCTCGACACCATCCAGGACAAAGCAGCCCGCTTGATTGGCAGCCCATCCACCACCTTAAACATTCACTCCCTCCACCACCGGCGTACCGTGGCTGCAGTGTGTACCATCTACAAGATGCACTGCAGCAACTCGCCAAGGCTTCTTCGGCAGCACCTCCCAAACCCACGACCTCAACCACCTGGAAGGACAAGGGCAGCAGGCGCATGGGAACACCACCACCTCCAAGTTCCCCTCCAAGTCACACACCATCCTGACTTGGAAATATATCGCCGAACCTTCATCGTCACTGGGTCAAAATCCTGGAACTCCCTCCCTAACAGCACTGTGGGAGTACCTTCACCACACAGACTGCAGCGGTTCAAGAAGGCGGCTCACCACCACCTTCTCAAGGGCAATTAGTGATGGGCAATAAATGCTGGCTTTGCCAGCGACGTCCACATCCATAAACGATTAAAAAAAAGCTCGGAAACTACACAATGAATTGGGCAAAATACGTAAGAAGAAGAACAATGGCAGATGGAATTGAATGCAAACAATTAAGTTCTACACATAATCTGTTAATGGTGAGAGACAGGGAACTGTGGAGGAACAAAAGGAGTTGGAGGTCCATGTACACAAATCACTAAAAGCTAGTGCACGGGTACAAAAAGCAATCAGAAAGGCTGCTGGAATGTTGGCCTGAAGCACAAGGGGGCTGGAATACAAAGGGGAGGAAGTGATGCTTCAGTTGTACAGAGCTCTGGTTAGACCACATTTAGACACTGCGTTCAGTTCTGGGCGCCGCACATCAGGCAGGATATATTGGCCTTGGAGGGGGAGCAGCGCAGATTCACCAGAATGATACCGGGGCTAAAAGGGTTAAATTATGAGGACAGGTTGCACAAACTAGGCTTGTATTCCATTGACTATAGAAGATTAAGGGGTGATCTAATCGAGGTGTTTAAGATGATTAAAGGATTTGATCGGGTAGATAGAGAGAAACTATTTCCTCTGGTGGGGGGAGTCCAGAACAAGGGGCAGAACCTTAAAATTAGAGCCAGGCCATTCATGGGTGATGTCAGATAGCACTTCTTCACACAAAGGGTGGTGGAAATCTGGAACTCTCTCCCCCAAAAAGGCTGTGGATGCTTGGGGACAACTGAAAATGTCAATAGATTTTTGTTGGGTAAGGGTACCAAGGGATATGGCGCAAAGGTGGGTAAATGGGGTTGAGGCACGGATCAGTCATGATGTAACTGAATGGCGGAAACTGCTCGAGGGGCTGAACGGCCTCCTCCTGTTCCTGGAGGAAGGAATAATAGGGAACTCCATGAATGGTGTTGAAAGAGCTGAGGGTGAAGATTGAAAGAGATCCAGGAGTCTGTCAACTCAACACACCCAACCAACATGGGGCAGCAATCAAAAAAGGCAACAGAATGTTGAACTACACAGTCAAAGGACGGAAGGAGCAAACTTCTCAGTGCTCTGGTCAGGCCGTACCTTGAATACTGTGTCTATCTCTGGTCACCAAGAAACAAGAGAAACATTCATGTGCCTGGAGGCAGAGACAACCCACGAGGATAATCCCCAGTGTCAGAGGTCCCAGTCATCAGGATAGAATTGGGCTTTCCAGCCTGGTAGAGAGGAGTCTGAGAGCTGATCATACAGAGGGATATAAGGTAGCTCAGGGTATCGAAAAAGTTAAACCAGAAGATTTCTTTAAATTAAGCTGCAGGAACAGAACTTGGCGGGCACAGGTTCGAAGAGTAACAGGTAATTTTCAGACTGATATCAGGAAATTCTTCACACAGGGTAAATACCCGAAGGAGGAAACATTGCAGGGCAATGGGGAAAGAGCGGGGGGGTGGGACTGACTGGATCGCTCTTCGAAAGAGCCGGCGCAGACTCGATGGGCCGAGTGGCCTCCTTCTGTGCTGTACTATTCTGTGATGCTAGGGTGATCAACATGTGGAATAAACTTTCAGACAGAGTAATGGAAGCAAAAACCTGGGAATCATTTAAGAAGCAATTGGATGCTGTAATGGGGCGATGTTAGAATCTATAGATGGATGAACGAAGATAGAAACATAGAAACATTGAAAAATAGGAGCAGGAGTCGGCCATTCGGCCCTTCGAGCCTGCTCCGCCATTCAATATGATCATGGCTGATCCTCTATCTCAATACCATATTCCCGCTCTCTCCCCATACCCCTTGATGCCTTTTGTGTCTAGAAATCTATCTATCGCCTTCTTAAATATATTCAGTGACTTGGCCTCCACTGCCTTCTGTGGTAGAGAATTCCACAGGTTCACCACCCTCTGAGTGAAGAAATTCCTCCTCATCTCGGTCCTAAATGTCCTACCCCGTATCCTGAGAATGTGACCCCTCGTTCTGGAGATGGGTCGTGTGGCCTTTCCTCATCTGTAATTATCTTGTGGTCTTGTAAACGTCTGTGGCTCTAACCAGGTCACGATGGGAACAAGGACAATAAGCTGTGTGTCAGAGGTGATGCAATTTTTAAATATAAATATCAGCTTCCTTTCTAGTGAACCTGGTGGAGATATTTGTGGTCACATTTGCAGAACAAATTAGCGGGTAGAAAAATCTTGCATTTTTACAGCACCTTTCACACCCTCAGGACGTCCCAAAGTGCTGCACATGCAACGCATTACTTACCCAGTATTTACAGCACAGAAAGAGGCCATTCGGCCCAACTGCTCAGTGCCGGTGTTTATGCTCCACTCGAGCCTCCGCCCACCCCTCTTCATCTCTCCCCATCACCATATCCTTCTATTCCTTTCTCCCACATGTGTTTATCTAGCTTCCCCTTAAATCCATCCACACTATTCACCTCAACCACTCCGTGTGGTAGCGAATTCCACATTCTCACCACTCTCTGGGGAAAGAAGTTTCTCCTGAATTCCCTTTTCACAGGGGCACAAGTGCGCTACCGACTGAGCCAAGCTGACACCTATTCTATGGACTGTCACAGTACAGCACAGCCAGCGTTCCACCTGGTGTCACATTACAGCCTGGGCATAAGAGATCCCATGACACTATGCCAAGAAGCGTTCTCCGAGTTTCCTGGCCAACAATATCTGGCCATTATCTCACTGCTGTTTGTGGGATTTTGCTGTGCGTAAATTGGCTGCCGCGATTCCTACAACAGTGACTACACTTCAAAAATACTTCCTCGGCTGTGAAGCGGTTTGGGACGTCCTGAGGTTGTGAAAGGTGCTGTAGAAATGCAAGTATAAAAAACCCTCGACAGCCTCGGCTCTCCATATGTCTGTGTCGCCTTCCTGCCCTGCAAACCCCCCTCCCAAATCCCCCACCCCCCCCGTCCGCCCCCATCCTTTTGGCCACCACTGGCGGCCGTGCCTTCAGCCTCCTGGGTCCCAGTCTGTGGCGTTCCCTCCCTAAACCCCTCCTCCTCTCCATATCCTTTAAGATCTTCCTTAAAGAAAGAAAGACTTACATTTCTATAGCGCCTTTCACGACCACCGGACGTCCCAAAGCGCTTTACAGCCAATGAAGTACATTTGGAAGAGTAGTCACTATTGTAATGTAGGAAACGCGGCAGCCAATTTGCGCACAGCAAGCTCCCACAAAAAGCAATGTGATAATGACCAGATAATCTGTTTTACTGGTGTTGATTGAGGGATAAATATTGTCCAGGACACCAGGGATAACTCCCCTGTTCTTCTTTGAAATAGTGCCATGGGATCTTTTAGAACCACCTGACAGAGCAGGCGGGGCCTCGGTTTAACGTCTCATCCAAAAGACGGCCCCTCTGACAGTGCAGCACTCCCTCAGTACTGCCCCTCCGACAGTGCAGCGCTCCCTCAGTACTGCCCCTCCGACAGTGCAGCGCTCCCTCAGTACTGCCCCTCCGACAGTGCAGCACTCCCTCAGTACTGCCCCTCCGACAGTGCAGCGCTCCCTCAGTACTGCCACTCCGACAGTGCAGCGCTCCCTCAGTACTGCCACTCCGACAGTGCAGCGCTCCCTCAGTACTGCCCCTCCGACAGTGCAGCGCTCCCTCAGTACTGCCCCTCCGACAGTGCAGCACTCCCTTAGTAATGCCCCTCTGACAGTGCAGCGCTCCCTCAGTACTGCCCCTCCGACAGTGCGGCGCTCCCTCAGTACTGTCCCTCCGACAGTGCAGCACTCCCTCAGTACTGTCTCTCCGACAGTGCAGCGCTCCCTCAGTACTGCCCCTCCGACAGTGCGGCGCTCCCTCAGTACTGCACCTCCAACAGTGCGGCATTCCCTCAGTACTGTCCCTCCGACAGTGCGGCGCTACCTCAGTACTGTCCCTCCGACAGTGCGGCGCTCCCTCAGTACTGCCCCTCCGACAGTGCGGCGCTCCCTCAGTACTGCCCCTCCGACAGTGCGGCGCTCCCTCAGTACTGTCCCTCCGACAGTGCGGCGCTCCCTCAGTACTGCCCCTCCGACAGTGCGGCACTCCCTCAGTACTGCCCCCCCCGACAGTGCAGTGCTCCCTCAGTACTGCCCCTCTGACAGTGCAGAGCTCCCTCAGTACTGCCCCTCCGACAGTGCAGCGCTCCCTCAGTACTGACCCTCTGACAGTGCGGCGCTCCCTCAGTACTGACCCTCTGACAGTGCGGTGCTCCCTCAGTACTGACCCTCTGACAGTGCGGAGCTCCCTCAGTACTGACCCTCTGACAGTGCGGCGCTCTCTCAGTACTGCACTGGGATTGTCAGCCTAGATTATTGTGCTCAAGTCTCTGGAGTGGGACTTGAACCTTCTGACTCAGAGGCGAGAGAGCTGCCCACTGAGCCACAGCTGACGCTTGTAAAACTCACCCTTTTGGTCACCCCTCTTGGTGTCTCCTTCTTTCGCTCGACTGTTTTTCTAACTTTCAAGTTATAGTTAAAGTTAACTACAAATTGTCAGGCTCTGTATTGGCAAAAGCACCAGAGGGGAGATGAGGAAACGCAGCGATTTTTCCCCTTGTGACCTCTCCGTGCTCATCTTGTCCATGAGACCCACTTCCTGCTCCCTCGACTCTATTCCCACCAAACTGCTGACCACCCAACTTCCTTTTCTGACTCCCATGTTAGCTGACATTGTTAACAGTTCTCTCTCCTCAGGTACTGTCCCCCTCTCCCTCAAATCTGCCGTCATCACCCCTCCTCAAAAAACCAACCCTTGACCCCTCCGTCCTTGCAAACTACCGCCCCATCTCCAACCTCCCTTTCCTCTCCAAAGTCCTTGAACGTGTGGCCGCCTCCCAAATCCGTGCCCATCTTTCCCGCAACTCCATGTTTGAATCCCTCCAATCAGGTTTCTGCCCATGCCACAGTACCGAAACGGCTCTCATCAAAGTCACAAATGACGTCCTTTGTAACTGTCACAAAGGTAAACTATCCCTCCTCGTCCTTCTTGACCTGTCTGCAGCCTTTGACACGGTTGACCACTCCATCCTTCTCCAACGCCTCTCCACCGTCATCCAGCTGGGTGGGAGTGCACTCACCTGGATCCATTCTTATCTATCTAATCGTAACCAGAGAATCACCTGCAACGGCTTCTCTTCCCGCTCCCGCAAGGTTACCTCTGGTGTCCCCCAAGGATCTATCCTTGGCCCCCTCCTATTTCTCATCTACATGTTGCCCCTTGGCGACATCATCCGAAGACACAGCGTCAGTTTCCACATGTACGCTGGCTACACCCGGCTCTACCTCATTACCACTTCTCTTGACCCCTCCACGGTCTCTAAATTGACAGACTGCTTGTCCAACATCCAGTTCTGGATGAGCAGAAATTTTCTCCAATTAAATATTGGGAAGACCGAAGCCATTGTTTTCGGTCCCCGCCACAAACTCCGTTCCCTAGCCACTGACTCCATCCCTCTCCCCAACATCTGTCTGAGGCTGAACCACACTGTTCGCAACCTTGGTTTCATATTTGACCCTGAAATGAGCTTCCGACCACATATCCGCGGCATAACTAAGACCGCCTATTTCCACCTCCGTAACATCGCCCGTCTCCGCCCTTGCCTCAGCTCATCTGCTGCTGAAACCCTCATCCATGCCTTTGTTACCTCTAGACTTGACTATTCCAACGCACTCCTGGCTGGCCTCCAACATTCTACCCTACGTAAACTTGAGGTCATCCAAAACTCTGCTGCCCGTGTCCTAACTCACACCAAGTCCCGTTCGCCCATCACCCCTGTGCTCGCTGACCTACATTGGCTCCCGGTTAAGCAGCGCCTCGATTTCAAAATTCTCATCCTTGTTTTCAAATCCCTCCATGGCCTCGCCCCTCCCTATCTCGGTAATCTCCTTCAGCCCCACAACCACCCGAGATATCTGTGCTCCTCTAATTCTGCCCACTTGAGCATCCCTGATTATAATCGCTCAACCTTTGGCGGCCCTGCCTTCGGCTGCCTGGGCCCCAAGCTCTGGAATTCCCTCCCTAAACCTCTCCGCCTCTCTACCTCTCTCTCCTCCTTTAAGACGCTCCTTAAAACCCACCTCTTTGACCAAGCTTTCGGTCGCCTGCCCTAATTTATCCTTATATGGCTCGGTGTTAATTTGTTTTGTCTTACAACACTCCTGTGAAGCACCTTGGGACGTTTTACTACGTTAAAGGCGCTATATAAATACAAGTTGTTGTTGTTGAGTTGTTGTGATCTGGAACGCGCTGCCTGAAAGGGCGGTGGAAGCAGATTCAATCGTAACTTTCAAAAGGGAATTGGATAAATACTTGAAGGAAAATAATCTGCAGGGCTGTGGGGAAAGAACAGGGGGAGTGAGACTGATTGGAGAGCTCGTTCAAAGAGCCGGCACAGGCACGATGGGCTGAATGGCCTCCCTCTGTGCTGCATCATTCCACGATTCTGTGAAATGCAAGTTATTGGAGTTACTGAGAAACAACGGGAACCAGGTAGAGCGTGCGTGAGAGTCAGACAGGCTGCAGAGACACGAGCCAGTGCTTCAGGGGTTGCTGCGCATCACATAGGGAGCAAAGAGAAAGGCCATTACTTTAATTATCATAGCAAAATACTGCGGATGCTGGAAATCTGAACTAACAACAGAAAATGCTGGAAACACTCAGCAGGTCAGGCAGCATCGAGGAGAGAGAAACAGAGTCAACGTTTGGAGTCGGGGACCCTTCGTCGAAACGTTGACTCTGTTCCTCTCTCCTCGATGCTGCCTGACCTGCTGAGTGTTTCCAGCATTTTCTGTTGTTACTTTAATTATCATGTCTGGTTAACCATTTAGTGGTGAAGAGGTGAAAAGGAACACCAAACCGGAACATCACAAGGCACCGAATGAGGTACAGGAAGCGAAATGTCTCCTTCTCTGGCCCGACACCCATTTTTTTCTTATGATGCCCCGGTGAAGAGCCTCGGGCTGTTTTTATGTTATGGGCGCTATGTAAATGCAAGCTTTATCTTTTGTCTCTTATTGGTGCTATGATAGTTTTGCTTTCACAGTTTAATATGAAATTTACACACAAGCCTTTATGCTGACATAGAATCAAAGAGTTTGCAGCACGGAAGGAGTCCGCTGGGCCCGTCTCCTCCCTGTCAGTGCGAGCTCTTCAAATGGAGCCTCTACTCTCTCAGCCCATTTCCCTTTCCCTTTTATCCTTTTACATTCTTCCTTTTCAAATCCTTATCCAATCAAAATGGAATTGGCTGTGGGGATAAAAAAAATAACTTTGTGGAAAACACAGCAGCCAACTTGCGCACAGCAAGCTCCCACAAACAGCAATGTGATAAAGGCCAGAAAATCTGTTTTAGTGATGTTGGTTGAGGGATAAATATTGGCCCCAGGACACCAGGGAGAACTCCCCTGCTCTTCTTCGAAATAGTGGCCGTATAATCTTTTACATCCACCTGAGAGGACAGACGGGGCCGTGGTTTAACGTCTCATCTGAAAAATAGCACCTCCGACAGTGCAGCACTCCCTCAGTACTGCCCCTCCGACAGTGCAGCGCTCCCTCAGTGCTGCCCCTCCGACAGTGCGGCGCTCCCTCAGTACTGCCCCTCCGACAGTGCAGCGCTCCCTCAGTACTGCCCCTCCGACAGTGCAGCACTCCCTCAGTACTGCCCCTCCGACAGTGCGGCGCTCCCTCAGTACTGCCACTCCGACAGTGCAGCGCTCCCTCAGTACTGACCCTCCGACAGTGCAGCGCTCCCTCAGTACTGACCCTCTGACAGTGCAGCGCTCCCTCAGTACTGCCCCTCCGATAGTGCGGCGCTCCCTCAGTACTGCCCCTCCGACAGTGCAGCACTCGCTCAGTACTGCACTGGAAGTGTCTGTCTAGATTATGTACTCAAATCCGTTGAGTGGGACTTGAACCCATGACCTTCTGACTGAGAGACGAGAGTGCTGCCCACTGAGCCACGGCTGACACAGCAGGGCAGTGGGACTGATTGGTTCACTTTCGCCAGCTCGGTCCAAGACTCAGTGGACCTCAGTCGGGCCGGCAGTGAGCACCTCAGTGATGTCATTGGAATGTGACTTTGCCATTTAAATGAGGACCCCGCTTCACTGTGATGCATGGCCTTCTCGTGCCCGGTGGGAGGGTGGGAAACCTGTGCAGACCCCACGTCTCCCCCTTCCCCCGGCATCTTACCCCCCTCCTCCTGTACCATGCCTACTGGCCTTGGGGCGGTGGGGTTGGGGGGGTGAGGGCGGTAAAATCGGCCCTGTAAGAACATAAGAAATAGGAGCAGGAGTCGGCCATGCGGCCCCTCAAGCCTGCTCCACCATTCTTCGAACTCATCTCCACTTTCCTGCCCGATCTCCATATCCCTTGATTCCCCTACAGTCCAAAGATCTCTCGATCTCAGCCTTGAATCAGCATCCACAACCCTCTGGGGTAGAGAATTCCAAAGATTCACAACCCTCTGAGTGAAGAACTTCCTCCTCATCTCAGTTCGAAATGGTCGACCCCTTATCCTGAGACTATGCCCCCCTAGTTCTAGACTCACCAGCCAGGGGGAAACAGCCTCTCAGCATCTACCCTGTCAATCCCCCTCAGAATCCTATATGTTTCAATGAGATCACCTCTCGTTCTTCTAAACTCCAGAGAGTATCGGCCCATTCTACTCAATGTCTCCTCATAGGACAACCCTCTCATCCCAGGGATCAATCTCGTGAACCTCTCAGATTTAAGGTAATTACTAAAGAGCTGCTTGTATCAGAAACTTCCTCGGCGGATGAGTTAGAACCAAAGCGTAGTTGAGGGTGAATCGGACTGTGAAGCGGTTCAGTTAAAGTTATTCAAGTGCATCAACACGGGGCGAAGTGGCACCTTACCTGGAACGGGTACTTGTAGCTGCAAGAGAAGCTGATGTCACTCAGCACAATCTCCACACACTTGATCATGGAGATGTCGATCGATCCTTTCATGTTGAGTTTTTTCTGCAAGACACAAAAGTCGCACATTTAATCATTTAGCCTTGTCAACAAGGCGCGAGACCAAGGTGACAAGTGGGTAGCACCCGCGCCTCAAAGAAAGAAAGACAGCACTTTTCACGACAACCGGACGTCCCAAAGTGCTTCACAGCCAATGAAGTATTTTTGAAGTGTAGTCACTGTTGTAATGTAGGAAACGCGGCAGCCAACTTGCGCACAGCAAGCTCCCACAAACAGCAATGTGATAATGACCAGATAATCTGTTTTAGTGATGTTGATTGAGGGATAAATATTGGCCCCAGGACACCGGGGAGAACTCCCCTGCTCTTCTTCAAAATAGTGCCGTGGGATCTTTTACATCCACCTGAGAGGGCAGACGGGGCCTCGGTTTAACGTCTCATCCGAACGACGGAGGTCAAGTCAGAAGGTCTTGGGTTCAAGCTCCACTCAGTGTCATACTGAGGGAGTGCTGCACTGTCAGAGGTGCTGTAAAATAGGCCTCAGCTGGAGTATTGCAGCCAATTCTGGGCACTGCACTTTAAGAAGGATGTCAAGGTCTTGGAGGAGGTGCAGAGGAGATTCACCAGAATGGTACCCGGGATGAAGGAACATAGGAACAGGAGGAGGCCATTCCATTTCCTCCCACAGTCCAAAAGTGTGCGGGTTAGGTTGATTTGGCTATGATAAATTGACCCTTAGTGTTAGGGGGGGATTAAATATGTGGGGTTATGGGGATAGGATGCGATATGTTAGGGGGAATTAAATACGTGGGGTTACGGGGGTAGGGTGGGATATGTGTACTGTGGGGATTAAAAAAAGCAGGGACAGGGTACTGGATTTGGATGATCAGCCATGATCGTATTGAATGGTGGAGCAGGCTCGACAGGCCGAATGGCCTACTCCTGCTCCTAGATTCTATGTTTCTATGTTTCTAGCCCCTCGAGCCAGTTCCACTATTCAATAAGATCTGTATCCTAAATCTATCCACCCGCCTTGGCTCCACATCCTTTAATACTCTTGTCTAGCAAAAATCTATTGATCTCAGATTTGAAATTATTAATTGAGCCCCAGCATCTACTGCTTTTTGTGGGAGAGAGTTCCACACTTCGACCACCCTTTGTGTGAAGAAGTGTTTCCTAACGTCTCTCCTGAATGGCCTGGCTCTGATTTTAAGGATATGTCCCCTTGTCCTAGACTCCCCGACCAGCGGAAATAGTTTCTCTCTATCTACCCTATCAATTCCTTTCAAAATTGTAATCTCTCCTCATAATCTAACCCTTGGAGCCCTGGTAACATTCTGGTGAATCTGCGCTGCCCTCCTTCCAGGGCCAATGGCCCGAAAATTAGACCTAATACGCGAGAGTACGCACTGTGTACTCTCGCGTATTAGTTCCAGAATTGCCGATTTCCTGCATGCACTGCGCATGCGCGGGAAACCGGCACTTCGTGTATTGCAAAGGGGGCGGTTCCTAAGTGAACCGCGTGCGCGCTACAGGCTGCGCGCACGCAGTGCACTTAGTTTTTTTTTCAGGTTTGAACGCGCAGGTAAGTGGTGAAGATTTTACACATAAAGAAAGCAGGCATAGGACCCCCTTTTAACAAGGTAAGTAGTTAATTAAGTGTTATTTAAAAAAATTTTCAACAGGTTTATCTTTTTTAGAGACTTTAAAGAAAGGTAAGTTTATTTTTATAACTTTTAAAAAGGTTTTAAATTTTTTCAAAAATTTAATTTTTTGTTTAAAGTGGTTAATTTATTTAACTATAGTTATTTTATTAATGTGATGGCTTTTTTTTAAAATTTAATTGAGATTTAGCTGTTCTTTTGGGGGCTTGTAGTATTCATAGCTTTGACAGCCCTTGCTGTCAAAACTATGAATGAAAGATGGTGTGCTGCCATTGGCTCTAACTGAATCACGTGATCCCAGAGCTCGCACGAACTAATTGCGCCTCTGGGACGCGCAAGCACTGCACGCTGGCAACAGGGAGAGGCCCTGAAACTGAAGTTCGTGTGGGCCCGAAACAAAAAGGTAGGCGCGGAGTGCGATATCGCGTGGAATCCTTACCCCCGCGGGAATCATCGATGTTTAATTTCTGGGCCAATATATCCTTTCTAAGAGGCGGTGCCCAGAACTGTACACAGTGCTCCAGGTGTGGTCTATTCGGGGTTTTGTGTCGCTGTAGCAAAACTTCCTCCCTTTATATTCTAGTCTTCTAGTTATAAAGGCTAACATTTCCTTTTTGATTATCATTTGTACTGACTACTACCGTTTAGTGATCTGTGTATATCTCTTTGGACCTCCACTGTTCCTAGCTTTTCATCATTGAAATAATACTCAGATCGATCCTTTTTTGGTACAAAATGGATGACCTCACAGTTACCTGCGTTGAAATCCATCTGCCACAATTTCGCCCACTCACTTAATCTATCAATATCTCTTTGTAATTTTATGCTCCTGTCTACACTACTTGCTATCCCACCAATCTTTGTGTCATCGGCAAACTTGGATATACGGCTCTCTATTGTGTTATCTAAGTCATTAATAAATATAATGAACAGCTGAGGTCCAGGCACAGACCCTTGTGGGACACCAGCAGTCACTTCCTTCCAATTCGAGTGCATACCCATTATCCCTACTCTCTGTCTTCTACCGCCGAACCAATCTCCTAATCTGGTCAATAATTTGCCTTCAATTCCACGAACTTTAATTTTAGCCAACAGTCTCTTATGTGGAACCTTATCGAATGCCTTCTGGAAGTCCATGTAAATTACATAAGAACATAAGAAATAGGAGCAGGAATAGGCCACTTGGCCCCTCGAGCCTGCTCTGCCATTCAATAAGATCATGGCTGATCTTGGGCTCAAAGCCACTTCCCCGCCCGCTCCCCATAACCCTTCACTCCCTTATCTTGCAAAAATCTGTCTATCTCCACCTTAAATGTATTTAATGACCCAGCCTCCACGGCTCTCTGGGGCAGAGAATTCCACAGATTTACGACCCTCTGAGAAAAGAAATTCCTCCTCATCTCAGTTCTAAAAGGCGACCCTTTATTCTAAAACTGTGCCCCCGCGTTCTAGATTCCCCCAAGAGGGGAAACATCCTCTCTGCATCTACCTTGTCGAGCCCCCTCAGTATCTTATGTTTCAATAAGATCACCTCTCATTCTTCTAAATTCCAATGAGTATAGGCCCAGCCTGCTCAACCTTTCCTCATAAGTCAACCCCCTCATCTCAGGAATTAACCTAGTGAATCGTCTCTGAACTGCCTCCAATGCAAGTATATCCTTCCTTGAATAAGGAGACCAAAACTGTATGCAGTACTCAAGGTGTGGTCTCACCAATACCCTGTACAGTTGTAGCAGGACTTCCCTGCTTTTATACTCCAACCCCTTTGAAATAAAGGCCAACATTCCATTTGCCTTTTTGATTACTTGCTGTACCTGCATGCTAACTTTTTGTGTTTCATGCACAAGGTCCCCCAGGTCCCTCTGAACTGTAGCATTTTGTAATCTCTTTCCATTTAAATAATAATTTGCTTTTTTATTTTTCCTGCCAAAGTGTATAACCTCGCACTTTCCCACATTATACTCCATCTGCCAAATGTTTGCCCACTCACTTAGCCTGTCTATATCCTTTTGCAGGTTCTTTGAGTCCTCTGCCCAACTTGCTTTCCCACCCATCTTTGTATCATCCGCAAACTTGGCTACATTACACTCGGTCCCTTCATCCAAGTCATTAATGTAGATTGTAAATAGTTGAGGCCCCAGCACCGATCCCTGTGGCACCCCACTAGTTACCGTTTGCCAACTGGAAAATGACCCATTTATCCCGACTCTCTGCTTTCTGTTAGTTAGCCAATTCTCTATCCATGCTAATATATTACCCCCAATTCCATGAGCTCTTATCTTATGCAGTAACCTTTTATGTGGCACCTTATCGAATGCCTTCTGGAAATCTAAATACACCACATCCACTGGTTCACCCTTATCCACCCTGCTTGTTACATCCTCAAAGAACTCCAGCAAGTTTGTTAAACATGATTTCCCTTTCATAAAACCATGCTGACTCTGCTTGACTGCATTATGATTTTCCAAATGCCCTGCTACTGCTTCCTTAATGAAGGACTCCAGCATTTTCCCAATGACAGATGTTAGGCTAACTGGTCTATAGTTTCCTGCTTTCTGTCTCCCTCCTTTCTTAAATAGGGATGTTACATTTGCCGTTTTCCAATCCGCTGGGACCTCTCCAGAGTCCAGGGAATTTTGGTATATTGGAACCAATGCATCCACTATCACTGCAGCCACTTCTTTTAAGACCCTGGGATGCAGGCCATCTGGTCCAGGGGACTTGTCATCTTTTAGTCCCATTATTTTACCAAATACTGTTTCCTTAGTGACAGTAAATGTCTTTAGTTCCTCCCCCCTGTGGTCCCTTGATTATCCATTATTGGGATGTTGTTAGTGACTTCTACCGTGAAGACAGATACAAAATATTTGTTCAGAGTCTCTGCCATTTCCCCGTTCCCCATTATTAATTCCCCAGTCTCATCCTCTAAGTGACGTTTACTTTAGCTACCCTCTTCCTTTTTATATACCTGTAGAAGCTCTTACTATCTGTTTTAATG
This sequence comes from Squalus acanthias, assembly GCA_030390025.1. Classification (NCBI taxonomy): domain Eukaryota; kingdom Metazoa; phylum Chordata; class Chondrichthyes; order Squaliformes; family Squalidae; genus Squalus; species Squalus acanthias. The sequence continues at coordinate 203,951,047 of CM059427.1, read as the reverse complement.
TTTCTTGCCAGTTTACTCTCATAATTCATCTTCTCTCTCTTTATTATTTTTTTAGTCATCCTTTGCTGGTTTTAAAAAATTTCCCAATCCTCTGGTCTCCCAACAATCTTGGCAACATTGTATGCCTTCGTTTTCAATTTGATACCATCCTTTACTTCCTTAGTTAGCCACGGATGGTGCTCCCTTCTCTTAAAATCTTTCTTTCTCACTGGAATATATTTTTGTTGAGAGTTATGAAATATCTCCTTAAATGTCCGCCACTGCATTTCAACTGTCTTACCCTTTAATTTATTTTTCCAGTCCACTTTAGCCAGTTCTGCCCTCATGCCATTGTAATTGCCTTTGTTTAAGATCAGGACACTGGTTTGGGATACAACTTTCTCACCCTCCAACTGAATTTGAAATTCAACCATGCTATGATCACTCTTCCCTAGAGGATCCTTTACTATGAGATCATTTATTAATTCTGTCTCATTACATAGTACCAGATCCAAGATAGCCTGCTCCCTGGTTGGTTCCATTACATACTGTTCTAGGAAACCATCCCGGATGTACTCTATGAACTCCTCCTCCAGACTACCATGGCCAATTTGATTTGTCCAATCAATATGGAGATTAAAATCACCCATGATTATTACCGTACCTTTTTTACAGGCCTCCATTATTTGTTGAATTATACTCTGTCCAACAGCATTGCTACTGTTTGGGGGCCTGTAGACTACTCCCACCAGAGACTTTTTCCCTTTATTATTTTTTATCTCCACCCAAACCAATTCTACATCTTGATCTTCTGAGCCAATATCACTTCTCACCACTGCACTGATCCCATCCTTTACCAACAAAGCCACCCCACCTCCCTTTCCTTTCTGTCTATCCTTCCGAATTGTCAAATACCCTGGAATATTCAGTTCCCAGCCCTGGTCACCTTGCAACCACATCTCTGTAATGGCGATCAGATCATACCCATTTGTATCTATTTGTGCCGTCAACTCATCTATCTTGTTACGAATGCTGCGTGCATTCAGATATAGAGCTTTTAACTTTGTCTTTTTACCATTTCTCCTTGTTTTGGCCACATTTTCTGTTGCACCCTTATTTTTAAACATTCTGTCCCTTCCTGTCACACTCTGGTTATTATTTCCCCCATCTCTAGCCTGCTCTATTGCTTTCTCATTTTTCATTGACTTTTTATTTTCCCGCTCACCTGGATCCTCCCCCCCACTATTTAGTTTAAAGCCCTCTCTACAGCCCTAGTTATTCGATTCGCCAGGACTCTAGCCCCAGCATGGTTCAAGTGAAGCCCGTCCAAACGGAACAGCTCCCTCTTATCCCAGTACTGGTGCCAGTGCCCCACAAATCAAAACCCATTTCTCCCACACCAGTCTTTGAGCCATTCATTCATTTCTCTGATCTTATTTACCCTATTCAAATTCGCTCGTGGCTCAGGTAGTAATCCAGAGATTATTACTTTTGTGGTTCTGCTTTTTAATTTAGCCCCTAGCTGCTCATACTCTCTCAGCAGAACCTCTTTCTTTGTCCTACCTATTTCATTGGTGCCTACGTGGACCATGACAACTGGATCCTCCCCCTCCCACTCCAAGTTTCTCTCCAGCCCAGAGGAGATGTCCTTAACCCTGGCACCGGGCAGGCAACACAGCCTTCGGGACTCACGCTCTCGGCTGCAGAGAACAGTATCTAACCCCCTAACTATACTATCCCCTATCACTACAACATTTCTTTTTACTCCCCCCTCTTGAATGGCTTCCTGTACCACGGTGCTGTGGTCAGATTGCTCATCCTCCCTGCAGTCCCTGCCCTCGTCCACACAGGGAGCAAGAATCTCGTACCTGTTGAACAACGCCAAGGGCTGAGGCTCCTCCATCACTACCTCCTGGATCCCAATACCTGCCTCGCTTGTAGTCACACCCTCCTGTCCCTGACCATGGGCCAAATTGGAAGTAATTACTCCAGTGGGTGTGACTGCCTCCTGGAACTTAGTGTCCAGGTAATGCTCCCCCTCCCTAATGTGTCACAGTGTTTGAATCTCGGACTCCAGCTCATCAACTCTGAGCCGAAGTTCCTCGAGCAGCCAACATTTGCTGCAGATGTGGTCGCCATGGACCTCAATGGTGTCCACCAGCTCCCACATGCAACAACAACAACACATTGTCTGGTCTCCCATCTCAATTAATTAATTAATTAGTTTTAAAATGTGGACATTCCTCTGTCTACTACTTCAGCTAAAATTTCTCTAAGTGCTCAGTCACTCTGTTCTTAATTATAGATTCCAATAACTTCCCCACAACAGATGTGAGACTAACAGATCTATAATTTCCTGGCTCCTCTCTCTCACCTTTCTTAAATAATGGAGTGACATTTTCCAATCTAAATGTCCAATTCCTGAATCGAGAGAGCTTTGGAAGATTATGGCTAAAGCATCTGCAATTTCCTCACCTACTTCCTTTAAAACCCTCGGGTGGAAACCATCAGGTCCTGGGGATTTGTCAGTCTTTAGTGCTATTATGTGGGACGCACGCAACGGAAAGAACCAACACCCCATCACTGACCCAACAGCAGAGCTCCCCTGGCTTCCACCTCCCTCGGAGACAGTGGACGGCGCTTAACCCAATCCACACGGGGCACGGATGATGCGGCCACCCGCTCCACACGTGGACGATGAGGGACGACCCGAAGAGCGACTGTGGCCACGAGTCCCAGACCGTGGAACACATCACATCAACCTGCCCACTCAGATCTGTCGTGGGAGGCACCTCGTTTCTCCACTCGGCATCTCAGGAGGCCGTAGAATGGAGAGCCAAACCAGACGTCCCATGAGAAGCTTTACCCGCCGTACGAAAGCAGTAGCAGTGCCACGATTTTTTTTAATGCTGTTTTCTTGCTTACGTTAACTTTAGTGAGTTCCAGTCCTTGATTCATCGTTAGTTTCCCTGGAATGTCAGGTATATTATCCTCTTCCTCTACAGCGAAGACTGACACACAGTAATTATTCAACAAGTCTTCCCTTTCATTATTTTCTTTTGCAATATAACCCACATCTGTTTTTAAAGGGCCCACATTACCCTCGACTACCCGTTTTCTTCTAATATAATTTGAAAAACTTTTTTTGTTAATCTTGGTATCCCTCGCAAGCTTCTATTCGTATTCCCTGTTTGCAGCTCTTACTATCTTTTTTGTCTTGCTTTGCTGTTCTTTATATCTCTCCCAGTCCCCGGGATCTATGCTATTCTTTGCACTTTTAAGAACATAAGAAATAGGAGCACGAGTAGACCATTCGGCCCCTCGAGCCTGCTCCGCCATTCAATAAGATCATGGCTGATCTTCAACCTCATCTCCACTTTCCTGCACTTGATTCCCTTAATATCCAAAAATCTATCGATCTCAGCCTTGAATACACTCAACGACTGAGCCTCCACAGCCCTCTGGGGTAGAGAATTCCAAAGATTCACCACCCTCTGAGTGAAGAAATTCTCCTCATCTCAGTCCTAAATGGCCAACCCCTTATCCTGAGACTGTGACCCCTGGTTCTAGACTCCCCAGCCAGGGGAAACAACCTCCCAGCATCTACGCTGTCAAGCCCTGCAAGATTTTATATGTTTCAATGAGATCACCTCTCATTCTTCTAAACTCTAGAGAATATAGGCCTAGTCTACTCAATCTGTCCTCATAGGACAATCCCCCCATCCCAGGAACCAGTCTGGTGAACCTTGGTTGCACTCCCTCTATGGCAAGTATATCCTTCCTTAGGTAAGGAGACCAAAACTGTACACAATACTCCAGGTGTGGTCTCACCAGGGCCCTATATAATTGCAGTAAGACATCTTTACTCTTATACTCAAATCCTCTTGTAATAAAGGCCAGCATACCATTTTGTATGCTCTTTCCTTTAGTTTTATCATAACAATAACAACAACTTTTATTTCTATAGCACCTTTAACGTAGTAAAACGTCCCAAGGGGCTTCACGGGAGTGTTATAAGATAATGTTAACTCTCACCTCATTTGCCGAGCATGGCTGTTTTATTTGGTAAATAGAGCTCTTGCCCGTCGGGGGTCGATACTGGTCCTGTATTAAGCTCAATAATAGGTGTTGAAAGGCGCTATATAAATGCAAGTGCTTTCTTCTTTAATGTATGAATGGACATCCTCCCCGATACAAACCAGCAGGGTCAAAGCGCTTGGAGTGAAACGTCCGCTGAGCACGGGCTTGGGAGACTCCAAAGCTCCTCATTACCAATTAAATACTTTATAAAGTTTCACTGTTATACCAGCAAACACTGCAGCCAATCGGTGCATAGCAAGATCCCACAAACAGCAGTGAATGATCAGAGAATCCTTTTCTAATGACGTGGGTTAAGGGAGGAATATTGGCCAGAGAGCACTCTCCAGCTATTTGAATATACCACAGGGTCTTTTACACCCACTGAACAGGAAGACGGCACCTCCGACAGTGCAGCGCTCCCTCAGTACTGCCCCTCTGACAGTGCGGCGCTCCCTCAGTACTGCCCCTCCGACAGTGCGGCGCTCCCTCAGTACTGCCCCTCCGACAGTGCGGCGCTCCCTCAGTACTGCCCCTCCGACAGTGCGGCGCTCCCTCAGTACTGCCCCTCCGACAGTGCGGCGCTCCCTCAGTACTGCCCCTCCGACAGTGCAGCGCTCCCTCAGTACCGCCCCTCCAACAGTGCGGCGCTCCCTCAGTACTGCCCCTCTGACAGTGCTGCGCTCCCTCAGTACTGCCCCTCCTACAGTGCAGCGCTCCCTCAGTACTGCCCCTCCGACAGTGCAGCGCTCCCTCAGTACTGCCCCTCCGACAGTGCAGCACTCCCTCAGTACTGCCCCTCCGACAGTGCAGCGCTCCCTCAGTACTGCCCCTCCTACAGTGCAGCGCTCCCTCAGTACTGCCCCTCCGACAGTGCGGCGCTCCCTCAGTACTGCCCCTCCGACAGTGCAGCGCTCCCTCAGTACTGCCCCTCCGACAGTGCGGCGCTCCCTCAGTACTGCCCCTCCGACAGTGCGGGGCTTCCTCAGTATTGCACTGGCGTAAACAATAATGAGAAGAATTCAAAACTCAATAAGTGCCTTTTGCATGTCACCATTCCTCTGGACTCTCTCGCCCCACCCCCGCTCCCCACCTGTTGCCCCCCCCACGTTACTCACTCTCACTGGCAGATGTCCCTAACATACGTAGATATGTCCTATCTGTGTAATCTTCTCCAGCCTTGCAACCCCCGTGATCTCTGCGCTCCTCTAATTCTGGCCTCTTGAGCATCCCCGACTTTAATCCCTCCACCATTGGTGGCCGTGCCTTCAGCTGCCTGGGCCCTAAGCTCTGGAATTCCCTCCCTAAACCTCTCCGTCTCTCTGTCCTCCTTTAAGACGCTCTTTAAAACTTCCTTCTGTGACCAAGCTTTTGGTCGCCTGCCCTAATTTCTCCTTATGTGGCTCGGTGTCAAATTTTCTCGGATAACGCTCCTGTGAAGCACCTTGGGACGTTTTACTACATTAAAGGCGCTATATAAATACAGGTTGTTGTTGTTAGACCACATTATCTGTAGGGCGCGTTGGACTGTATCACAAGAGGGAAATCCGACTTCAATCTGAGCTTGTGAGTGGAAGGTGTTTCCCGCCCTGTTGGTAGTGGAGTTCCCAACTCTCTGGAATAACCACGAACACAAAAAGAAAATACTGCAGATGCTGGAAATCTGAAATAAAAACAGAAAATGCTGGAGATACTCAGCAGGTCAGGCAGCATCTGTGGAGAGAGAAACAGAGTCATCGACCTGAAACGTTAACTCTGTTTCTCTCTTCACAGATGCTGCCTGACCTGCTGAGTATCTCCAGCATTTTCTGTTTTTATCTCTGGAATAACCGGGAGTTTCCCAGAATTGGGGGTCTCTCTCCTGATCTGTGCCTCCCGCTTCTCACCTCCGGCTCAGTGACATCACCCAACCACCGCCGCAGGGAACCGCCACTGGCTGGAGCACAAGTGGTACCCCGCGGGGGGGGGGCTCGGTGATCGAGGGTGTCGGCATTCAGGGAGGCTCGGAACTCATGGGGGCTATCAATCGGAGGTGAGGGGCTCAAGAGTGGGGGAGGAAGAGAAGGAGACTGGTGGATCAAGGGGAGACTGGGGAATGTGGGCTGCGAGGCTGGGGAATGATCGATAGGGAGAATGGGGAATGGGGGCTCAGAGGTGGTGGGAGAGAAGGGTCCGGGGAATGGGGCTTAAGTGAGTGGGAGGGGAATCGGTTGGGGTGGATGTGGAGACCAGCATCTCCCACATAGCTGGGGGCAGCAGCAGCGAAGGGGCAAGTGGAAATGGCAATGAGAGGAGCAGTCAGTAAAGGGCCGAGTGGGAGAGGCACTGAGGGAGGAGCAGTCAGTAAAGGGCCGAGTGGGAGAGGCACTGAGGGAGGAGCAGTCAGTAAAGGGCCGAGTGGGAGAGGCACTGAGGGAGGAGCAGTCAGTAAAGGGCCGAGTGGGAGAGGCACTGAGAGAGGAGCAGTCAGTAAAGGGCCGAGTGTGAGACGCACTGAGGGAGGAGCAGTCAGTAAAGGGCCGAGTGGGAGCAGCACTGAGAGAGGAGCAGTCAGTAAAGGGCCGAGTGGGAGAGGCACTGAGGGGGGAGCAGTCAGTAAAGGGCCGAGTGGGAGCGGCACTGAGGGAGGAGCAGTCAGTAAAGGGGCGAGTGGGAGCAGTGCTGAGAGAGGAGCAGTCAGTAAAGGGCCGAGTGGGAGCGACACTGAGAGTGAAACCCGGTGATGTTACTGTGGGTAAATAGTGAAAGATTGATTCCATTGGTGGGCGAATGGGGAACAGGGGGACGGAGACTGAGGATTCTCACTGGAAGAAACAATGGGGAAGGGAGGTGGAAGATTCTGAGACTGAGGGCTATTAGACCATGAGATCCTTCACCACTTGTGGCGATTGAGGGAGAGACTAAAACTTCATTTAAAAGGGACTGGGATAAATGTTTAAAAAGGTGGAATATGAAAGGATCTGGCGGGGGTGAGGGGTTACAGGAGAGAGCACTAGCATCGGGGCCGAATGGCCTCGTCCTGTGCTGTAATATCGGGGCCGAATGGCCTCGTCCTGTGCTGTAATATCGGGGCCGAATGGCCTCGTCCTGTGCTGTAATATCGGGGCCAAATGGCCTCGTCCTGCACTGTAATATCGGGGCCGAATGGCCTCGTCCTGTGCTGTAATATCAGGGCCGAATGGCCTCGCCCTGCACTGTAATATCGGGGCCGAATGGCCTCGTCCTGTGCTGTAATATCGGGGCCGAATGGCCTCGTCCTGTGCTGTAATATCGGGGCCGAATGGCCTCGTCCTGTGCTGTAATATCAGGGCCGAATGGCCTCGTCCTGTGCTGTAATATCGGGGCCGAATGGCCTCGTCCTGTGCTGTAATATCGGGGCCGAATGGCCTCGTCCTGTGCTGTAATATCGGGGCCGAATGGCCTCGTCCTGTGCTGTAATATCGGGGCCGAATGGCCTCGTCCTGTGCTGTAATATCGGGGCCGAATGGCCTCGTCCTGTGCTGTAATTTCTATCATTCTATGCAAACTCTCCTTTCTTGAGTCTGGGCTCAGGGAGTGGTTTAGGAATGTTGGTGCTGTGCTGAGGTTCGGGCGATGTGCCCTGTGAGAAGCGCCCCAATCACCGAGCCCGCGGCCCTCTGTGGGATCTCTCGGGTCGGGTCGGTTCAGGTCGGTCTGTGCCGCCCGATTTTGACGTGTGAGGTCCAAGCACAGATCAGCTCTGACTGAGGTTCCCAGCTGAGTTGTCACCCTCACACAGAACCGGAATCCGAGGAGACAGGGAGCGAGACTGTGTAGCCTGATTCTGCTCCTATTTCGTGTGTGCAATTCTGTTAGATGCAGGAGATGGTTCTGTGATAGATAGTAGATTGGCGGTTAGGATCAGATCAGCCATGATCTTATTGAATGGCGGAGCAGGCTCGAGGGGCCGATTGGCCTACTCCTGCTCCTATTTCTTATGTTCTTATGTTCTTATGAGACTGGACCTGTGAAACGTGGCATCGACTGGGGAGCCTACCCGCACCTTGTGCAGTGCGGGGGGCAGGGGGGGATTCTGGCTACGGTTCCAGGGTGAATATCAGTGGGTTATAGGATCACTACTAGTTACAGGTCGCAAATTGGGGCATTAAACCTATTACTACCAGACTATGTGAGTTATTGAATTACTATTGGTTATGAGAGAATTCTGAGTGTTACCACTTTACCATTAGTTATCAGCGCAATTTCAGTGAGTTACCATTAGTCACTGGTGGAATCAAAGTTCCTTCCACCTCTGGTTTCCCCTCTGTGCATCACTCCCCACCCTCGGTTTCCCTCGCCCGTGGTTTCTCCCACCCTCCATTTCCCCTCTTCCCCTGCTCACAGACAGCCTCTTGGTTCTTGGAACTTGTCGCACAACATCCACTGGTGCGAAACCACGATGAAGATACTCAACTGCAGCGGGCCCGACCATCAGAGGGTATTTGCTCTCACAGTTGGCGACGTCATCCGATCACATGTCATGTGATTGGGCATCACATGGTCAGGCGCCATGTGGTCAGAATGTCATGTGATCAAACCTGCAGGAATGCCCCCCAACCAGAGTCGGCCACCCCTAGTTGGTAGTAGGCCGAATATGCCTGGGTTTGGATCCTGGGGAACGGTTAGGCCTGGCGTTCCGTCAGTGAGTGCGGCAATAGACCATCGTGACAGTGTGAGCCTGGGGGGTGGTGGGGGGGGCGGGGAGGGTGCGGGTGAAGAGCGAATTTCCCGCACAAACGCGGGAAACATGCCATCACTGCCAGCAGGTTGCTTTTAATATTAATATTCATTCTCGGGATGTGGGCGTCGCTGGCAAGGCCGGCATTTATTGCCCATCCTGAGTTGCCCTGAGAAGGTGGGGGTGGGCCGCCTTCTTGAACCGCTGGGAGCGGGTTTGATACAAACTGAGTGTCTCGCTCGGCCACTTCAGAGGGCAGTTAAGAGTCAACCACGTTGGTGTGGGACTGGAGTCACATATAGGCCCAGACTGGGTAAGGACGGCAGGTTTCCTTCCCTAAAGGACATTAGTGAACCAGTTGGGTTTTCCGACAATCCTGCCAGGGACGCCCACAACCTGAGAATGAAAAAACAAATATGCCTGATAACCCGCCCACCTTTATAATCTGTTTTTAATTTACACTTGTAGATTCGACCCTAATGTACTCGGGTATTTGATACTCGTGAGCGATTCGCTTCCTGGTTTATAGAAATCAAAATCATTTTCAACACCCCTCTGAGCAACGTCCTCTCTCTCTGAGATTAAATCTCCAACAGCAGATTAACACTCATTCTGAGATGCTGTTTGTTAAACATTCTGCTTCCTCCTAAACTGGAACAACTTTTGTCACCTGATAGGTGACCCTTTTTTCTCCACTGTAATCCTAGCTCTCTATCCCATCCCTTCTTCTCCCTCTCTACTTTATCAATTCTGCACTATAGTCACTATACTTCTTCACACAAAGGCAACTGGCTGGCCTCCCACATTCTACCCTCCGTCAACTCCAGGTCACCTAAAACTCTGCTGCCCCGTGTCCTAGCTCGCATCATGTGCTCGCTGACCTACATTGGCTCCCGGTTAAGCAACACCTCCATTTTAAAATTCTCAATCTTGTTTTCAAATCCCTCCATGGCCTCGCCCCCCTCCCTATCTCTGTAACCTCCGCCAGCCCTACGACCCTCCAAAATATCTGCGCTCCTCCAATTCTGGCCTCTTGAGCATCCCCGATTTCCATCGCTCCACCATTGGCGGCCGTGCCTTCAGCTGCCTGGGGCCCAAGCTCTGGAATTCCCTCCCTAACCCTCTCCGCCTCTCTCTTCTCATTTAAGACGCTCCTTAAAATCTACCTCTTTGACCAAGCTTTTGGTCACCTGCCCTAATATCTCCTTATGTGGCTCGGTAACAAATTTTGTTTGATTAATCGCTCCTGTGAAGCACATTGGGATGTTTTATTACATTAAAGAGGCTATATAAATGCAAGTTGTTGTTGTTGTAAGTTTCCTCTCTGTTCCTCCCATCCACATCCCCTGTCCTACCCACTCTTCCTTCTCCCCGCGTTCTCACCGCTCTGAAATCAAGACTCATCATAATCGGCTCCCACTCGAACTCATCCTTTCCCAGAACTTCAACTCCGTGGGACTCCTCACCTCCCACCATCTTCCCTTTCTTCCTTCAGTCTACTGGGTTTGACATCACCGACCTCCTATTTTTATAACTTCCATTTCACACTTGATGCCAGGCTTCAGTCTGGGTCATGACCCTTCGCTTCAGATTTTTCAATATCAAAGAATCGAAGCGGAGGATGGGAGAACTCTTCGAACGGTTCATTATTCAGGCTCCAGCCATGGAGCAACATACTGAGGGACTCACCATTGTCCTTTTATTGGAAATTGCGAACAGGCTGAGCCCAGTTTTATTATATCTGTCCCGGTACCCCTGACTTCAAATTCACAATTATTTCACAATAATAGCTGTATCACAACATCGAAACCTCTTCCACAATTGTTAGTGTACAACAGCAGCTTCCATTTATATAGCGCCTTTAACATAGAAAAAAAGTCCCAAGGTGCTTCACACACTCACACAGAAACACACTCACACACACACACTCACACACTCACACAGAAACACACTCACACACACACACTCACACACTCACACAGAAACACACTCACACACACAGAAACACACTCACACACACACACTCACACACTCACACAGAAACACACTCACACACACACACTCACACACTCACACAGAAACACACTCACACACACACACTCACACACTCACACAGAAACACACTCACACACACAGAAACACACTCACACACACTCACACACAGAAACACACTCACACACAGACACACACACTCACACACTCACACACTCACACAGAAACACACTCACACACACAGAAACACACTCACACACTCACACACACTCACACAGAAACACACTCACACACACAGAAACACACTCACACACTCACACAGAAACACACTCACACACTCACTCACACACACACACACACACTCACACACACAGAAACACACTCACACACTCACTCACACACACACACACTCACACACTCACACAGAAACACACTCACACACTCACACACACACACACCGAAACACACACTCACACACACAGTCACTCACACTCACACACACAGAAACACACACTCACACACACTCACACACAGTCACTCACACTCACACACACAGAAACACACACTCACACACACTCACACACAGACACACACTCACACAGAAACACACACTCACACACAGACACACACTCACACAGAAACACACTCACACACACAGAAACACACACTCACACACAGTCACTCACACTCACACACACAGAAACACACACTCACACACAGTCACACTCACACTCACACACACGCAGAAACACACACTCACACATAGTCACACTCACACTCACACACACGCAGAAACACACACTCACACACAGTCACACTCACACTCACACACACGCAGAAACACACACTCACACACAGTCACACTCACGCTCACTCACACACACTCACACACACACAGAAACACACACTCACACACACTCACACTCACACGCACTCACACACACTCACACACACTCAAACACACACACACACTCAAACACACACTCACACACAGACTCACACACTCACACACACTCAAAACACACACACTCACACACTCGCACACACGCAAACACACTCACACACACAGAAACACACACTCACACACACGCTTAAACACACTCACACACAGAAACACACACTCACACACAGAAGCTCACACAGTCACACACACACACAGAAACACACTCACACAAACACTCAAACACACTTACACACACACTCACACACACTCACTCACACAGAAACACACACTCACACACACTCACACACACACACTCACACACACACACTCACACAGAAACACACACTCACACACACTCAAACACACTCACACACACAGACTCACACACTCACACACACTCAAACACACTCACACACACAGACTCACACACTCACACACACTCACACACACACACTCACACACACACACACACACACTCACACACACTCACTCACACAGAAACACACACTCACACACACTCACACACACACACTCACTCACACAGAAACACACACTCACACACACTCACACACACACACTCACACACACACACTCACACAGAAACACACACTCACACAGAAACACACACTCACACACACTCAAACACACTCACACACACAGACTCACACACTCACACACACTCAAACACACTCACACACACTCACACACACACACACTCACACACACACTCAAACACACACACACAGACACTCACACACTCACAGACACACACACACACTCACACACACACTCACACACACTCACACACAGAAACACACACTCATACACACACACTCAAACACACTCACACATACACTCACACACTCACAGACACACACACACACACTCACACACACACACTCACACTCACACACTCAAACACACACACACACTCACACACACTCACACTCACACTCATACACACAGAAAACCGCACACTCACACACAGCCACACACACACACATGCGCACACACACTCACAGTCACACACACTTACACACACACTCTCACACACACTTACACACACACTCACACACAGAAACACACACTCACACACAGAAACACACACTCACACACAGAAACACACACTCACACACACTCACACACACAGATACACACACACACTCACACACACACTCACAGTCACACACATTTACACACACACTCTCACACACACTTACACACACTCACACACACAGAAACACAAACTCACACACAGAAACACACAGACACTCACACACACTCACACACACAGAAACACAAACTCACACAGAAACACACAAACACTCACACACACTCACACACACAGAAACACACACTCACACACAGAAACACACAGACACTCACACACACTCACACACACAGAAACACACACTCACACACACAGAAACACACACACACACTCACACAGAAACACACTCACACACACACACTCACACACAGAAACACACACTCACACACACAGAAACACACTCACTTACACTTACACACACACAGAAATAGACACACGCTCACACTCACACACACAGAAACACACTCACACACACAGATACACACACACACTCACACACATTTACACACACACTCTCACACACACTTACACACACTCACACACACAGAAACACACAGACACTCACACACACTCACACACACAGAAATACACACTCACACACACAGAAACACACACTCACACACACACACACTCACACTCACACACACAGAAATACACACTCACACACAGAAACACACACACACACAGAAATACACACACACAGAAACACACACTCACACACACACACAGAAATACACACTCACACACACAGAAACACACACACACACAGAAATACACACACACACAGAAACACACACTCACACACACAGAAATACACACACACTCACACACACACACTTACACTCACACACACAGAAATACACACACTCACACACACAGAAACACACACACACACACGCACACAGATTCACAAGGCTGATACCTGGGATGGCAGGAATGAAATATGAGGAGAGATTGGGTCGATTGGGCTTATACTCGCTGGAGTATAGAAGAATGAGAGGGGATCTCATCGAAACATATAAAATTCTGACAGGTCTGGACAAACTAGATGCAGGAAGAATGTTCCCGATGGTCGGAGAGTCCAGAACCAGGGGTCATAATCTAAGGATAAGGGGTAAGCCATTTAGGACAGAAATGAGGAAGAATTTCTTCACCCAGAGAGTGGTGAACCTGTGGAATTCTCTGCCACAGAAGGTAGTTGAGGCCAAGTCATTAAATATATTCAAGAATGAGTTAGATATATTTCTTAAAGCTAAAGGTATCAAGGGATATGGGGAGAAGGCAGGTACAGGGTACTGAGTTTGGATGATCAGCCATGATCTCATCGAATGGCGGAGCAGGCTCGAGGGGCCGAATGGCCTACTCCTGCTCCTATCTTCTATGTTTCTATGAAACACACACAGAAACACACACAAATACACACACAACAAACACACCACAGACAGAAACATACACACAACACATACATGCACACACACACACAGGCAGACACACACACAGACACACACACCACACACCACTTGCACACACACCACGTACACACACCTAACTTCTGAATTCTCTCTTCATAACTGTGACCCCTGGTAAGATCCTAGTGAATCTACACTGACCCTTTCTACAGTAGCCCTTCTGTGGCTCACACTCCTCTCCAACATAAATCTGTGCTGTGATTGTTGATCGGTGAATTCAACAACAACTTGCATTTATGTAGTAGTAAAAAGTCCCAGGGCGTTGCACAGAAAGCTCGGTCAAAGATGTAGATATTCAGGAGCGTCAAAGAAGGAGAGAGAGGAGGAGAGGCGGAGAGGTTTAGGGAGGGAATTCCAGAGCTTAGGGCCTCGGCAACAGAAGGCACGGCCGCCAATGGTGGAGCGATTAAAATCGGGGATGCTCAAGATGCCAGAATTGGAGGAGCGCAGATATCGCGGAGGGTTGTAGGGCTGGAGGAGATAGGGAGGGGCGAGGCCATGGAGGGATTTGAACACGAGGATGAGAATTTTAAAATGGAGGCGTTGCCGGACCGGGAGCCAATGTAGGTCAGCGAGCACAGGGTGTGATGGGTGAACGGGACTCGGTGCGAGTTAGGACACGGGGCAGCAGAGTTTTGGATGAGATCAAGTTTACGAAGGGTGGAAGGCGGGAGGCCGGACATGAGAGCGTTGGAATATGTAACATTGCAGAGAATAACCTGACGTTACGTGACATACACACCGACCACTCCTTCATCGTCGCTGGGTCAAAATCCTGGCACTCCCTCCCTAACAGCACAGTGGGAGCACCTTCACCTCACGGACTGCAGCAGTTCAAGAAGGCGGCTCACCACCACCTTCTCAAGGGGCAACTTGGGATGGGCATTAAATGCCAGCAACTCCCACATCCCGTGAATTAATTAAAAAAAAATTCTGTGTGGCTGGGCGAATAAGGCAGGACGGAGGAGAGTAATATGCATTTACACCTAATATACCACAGCCCGCAGTACACACATGCTAAAGGTTAACACACCCACTGTGTCGAGCATTGACACTCAGTAACCCAGGATCAGATTGGAGCCCGACCCTTAAAAATAAATTCCGTTTCACACTCACTGCACTCGCTCTGTCAAGTGGTGAGAAATGAGCTGTGTTCTCACACTCGAGCTCCGGGACCCTCACTGGAGGCTCTTCGACCCACCCTGTTGGCACTGAGAGGTGGTGGTGGAGCCTGTGCCGGTGAAACACAGTCCTGAGGAAACTTTAGCAACAGCCCACCGTGTGAAACACTCACTGAGACAACCAGCTCTTCTCCTTGGGAAGAGCGTGGAGCAATGTTCTGGTGTGTGTGTCACCGGTGCACAGACACAGCCCCCTGAAACCTGTCAGAGAGTCAGACTTACCCCGGCGCGACACTCGTAGTAGGCCAGCCTGGACTTGGTGAGGATGAAGTAGCGCTCCTTGTAGTTGGAAGGTGAAGTCCTCCGTTTCTGCTGCGAGCGTTTGATGAGGAACTCCTCGAGGATGGAGTCGGGATTCATTCTAGCGGCCAGCGACCCTCCCCATGGAGAGGGCGAGAGGGTGAGAGAGAGAGAGAGAGACAGGACCTTCAGGGCAGGTCCCCGGGCTGGGTGAGCGGAGGTGCACGGCGGCTGTTATCTGAGAAACTATCAGGAAAAGAAAAAGCTCGACGTAGTCTTCAGCCTCTGATGAAGCTGAAACAGAAACCACTTCCTTTGTATCTGCCTCTGCAAAGCTTGCGAGCATGCAACCGCCACCCAGAGTGTATGGCGGCTGTTTGAACCAGGGAGGCAGCTAGCTCACCCCAGCACAGCCAACCATGGCAAGTGGCAGACACGACCCGCTCCAGCTCAGGGAGACTGATGGGCAGACAATTCATTCTTTGCAGCTTCCACAAATGATCAGTGGCTCAGATCAAGTGAACAGCCAGAAACTATTGTCCAGGAGTCAGTGAGTGGGGAATCAGAGGGAAGAAAAGGTCACACCATCACCAAACCAACAAAGGCAGAGCTTGGAAGAGTTGGTTTTGGCAGAGAGCCTTTGTGACATGGAATCCTCGGCCAGAAACAGGCAGGGCAGCAGAATCCAAAACGCCATTTAAAAGAGAAGTGGATAAATAATTGAAAAAGGAAAAATGAATTAACAGGATTCGGGGAAAGGTCAGGGGAACAGGACTCAGTGCTGCACTGTCAGAGGGGCAATACTGAGGGAGTGCTGCACTGTCGGAGGGGCAATACTGAGGGAGTGCTGCACTGTCAGAGGGGTGGTACTGAGGGAGTACTGCACTGTCGGAGGGGCAATACTGAGGGAGTACTGCACTGTCAGAGGGGCAATACTGAGGGAGCGCCGCACTGTCAGAGGGGCAATACTGAGGGAGTGCTGCACTGTCAGAGGGGTGGTACTGAGGGAGTACTGCACTGTCAGAGGGGCAATACTGAGGGAGTGCTGCACTGTCGGAGGGGCAATACTGAGGGAGTACTGCACTGTCGGAGGGGCAATACTGAGGGAGTACTGCACTGTCGGAGGGGCAATACTGAGGGAGTACTGCACTGTCGAAGGGGCAATACTGAGGGAGTACTGCACTGTCAGAGGGGCAGTAATGAGGGAGCGCTGCACTGTCGGAGGGGCAGTACTGATGGAGCGCGGCACTGTCGGAGGGACAGTAAACATAGAAACATAGAAGATAGGAGCAGGAGTAGGCCATTCGGCCCCTCGAGCCTGCTCCGCCATTCAATGAGATCATGGCTGATCATCCAAACTCAGTACCCTGTACCTGCCTTCTCCCCATATCCCTTGATACCTTTAGCTTTAAGAAATATATCTAACTCATTTTTGAATATATTTAATGACTTGGCCGCAACTACCTTCTGTGGTAGAGAATTCCACAGGTTCACCACTCTCTGGGTGAAGAAATTCTTCCTCATTTCTGTCCGAAATGGCTTACCCCTTATCCTTAGATTATGACCCCTGGTTCTGGACTCTCCGACCATCGGGAACATTCTTCCTGCATCTAGTTTGTCCAGACCTGTCAGAATTTTATATGTTTCGATGAGATCCCCTCTCATTCTTCTATACTCCAGCAAGTATAAGCCCAATCGACCCAATCTCTCCTCATATGTCATTCCTGCCTTCCCAGGTATCAGCCTTGTGAATCTTCGCTGAACTCCCTCCATGGCAAGAACATCCTTCCTCAGATAAGGCGACCAAAACTGCACACAATACTCAAGGTGTGGTCTCACCAAGGCCCTGTACAACTGCAGCAGGACATCCCTGTTCCTATACTCAAACCATTTCGCTATGAAGGCCAACATACCATTTGCCTTCTTCACCGCCTGCTGCACCTGCATGCTTACCTTCAGCGACTGGTGCACAAGGACACCCAGGTCTCGTTGCACTTTCCCTTCTCCCAATCTATTGCCATTCAGATAATAGTCTGCCTTTCTGTTTTTGACACCAAAGTGGATAACCTCGCATTTATCCACGTTATATTGCATCTGCCATGCTTCTGCCCACTCACCCAACCTGTCCAAATCATCCTGGAGTTTCTCGGTATCCTCCTCGCAGCACACACTCCCACCCAGCTTTGTGTCATCTGCAAACTTGGAGATATTACATTTAGTTCCCTTATCTAGATCATTAATGTATATTGTGAATAGCTGGGGTCCAACCGATCCCTGCGGTACCCCGCTAGTCACTGCTTGCCACTCGGAAAAAGACCCATTAATTCCTACTCTTTGCTTTCTGTCCGCCAACCAGTTCTCTATCCAAGTCAATACCTTGCCCCCAATCCCATGTGCCTTAACTTTACACGCTAATCTCTTATGCGGGACCTTATCGAAAGCCTTTTGAAAGTCCAAATACACCACATCTACTGGTTCTCCCTTATCTATTTTCCCAGTTACATCCTCAAAAAATTCCAGTAGATTAGTCAAGCACGATTTACCTTTTGTAAATCCATGTTGACTTTGTCCGATCCTGTCACTGTTTTTCAAGTGCTCAGCTATTACATCCTTTATAATGGACTCTAGCATTTTCCCCACTACCGATGTCAGGCTTACCGGTCTGTAATTCCCCACTTTCTCTCTACCACCCTTTTTGAATAGTGGGGTAACATTAGCTACCCTCCAATCCATGGGTACAGTTCCAGATTCCATCGAATGTTGGAAGATGATCAGCAATGCATCTACTATTTCTAGGGCCACTTCCTTAAGTACCCTAGGATGTAGATTATCAGGCCCTGGGGATTTATCAGCCTTCAATCCCATCAATTTCCCTAACACCATTTCCCTGCAAATACTGATTTCTTTCAGTTCCTCCCTTTCATCAGACCGTATGTTCTCCAGCATCTCTGGGAGGTTATTTGTGTCCTCCTTTGTGAAGACAGAACCAAAATATGCATTTAATTGGTCTGCCATTTCTTTGTTCCCCATTATAACTTCCCCCGCTTCTGACTGCAAGGGACCTACACTTGATTTCACTAATCTTTTTCTCTTCACATATCTATAAAAGCTCTTACAGTCAGTTTTTATGTTCCCTGCAAGCTTACTTTCATATTCTATTTTCCCCTTCTTAATTAATCCCTTTGTCTTCCTTTGTTGAATCCTAAACTGCTCCCAATCCTCAGGGTTACCGCTTTTTCTGGCCAATTTATATGCCCTCTCCTTGGATCTTATGCTATCCCTAATTTCCCTTGTTAGCCACGGTTGAGTCACCCTTTTTGTTTTATTCTTATGCCACACTGGGATGAACAAATTCTGTAGTTCATCCATGCAGTCTTTGAATGTTTGCCATTGCCTATCCACCGTCAACCCTTTGAGTGACATTCCCCAATCAATCCTACCCAATTTGCGCCTCATACCATCGTAGTTTCCTTTATTTAAATTCAGGACCCTAGTCTCTGATTCAACGACTTCACTCTCCATCCTAATGAAGAATTCTATCATATTATGATCACTCTGACCCAAGGGGCCTCGTACAACAAGATTGCTAATTAATCCTTTCTCGTTACATAATACCCAGTCTAAGATGGCCTGATCTCTGGTTGGTTCCTCGACATATTTTTCCAGAAAACCATCCCGTAAACATTCTAGGAATTCCTCCTCCACAGTATTTTTACTAATTTGGTTAGCCCAATTTATATGTAAATTAAAGTCACCCATGATGACTGCTGTGCCCTTACTGCATGCTTCTCTAATTTCCCTTTTAATGCCATCCCCAACCTCCGCATTACTGTTTGGAGGTCTATATACCACTCCCACTAACATTTTCTGCCCCTTGTTATTTCTCAGTTCTACCCATACAGATTCCGCATCATCAGAGCTAATATCCTTCCTTTCAATTGTGTTAATCCCCTCTTTAACCAGCAATGCTACCCCACCTCCCTTTCTTTTTTGCCTATATTGAATAGCCCTGGATGTTGAGTTCCCAGCCTTGGCCACCCTGGAGCCATGTTTCTGTAATCCCAATCAAATCGTATTCATTTACCTCTATTTACGCAGCTAATTCATCCACCTTGTTCCGAATGCTCCTTGCATTAAGACACAAAGCCTTCAGGCTTGTTTTTTTAACGCTCTCAGACCTATATGAATTATTATTTACTGTGACCATGTTTGATTTAAACCGTTGAGTTCTTTGCCTTCTACTTTTGTTTTTCTCCTTCCTGTCTTTTGCTTTTATCCTTGTTTCCCCTTCCTCTGTCTCCCTGCTCAGGTTTCCAACCCCCTGCCACTTTAGTTTAAACCCTCCCCAACAGCACTAGCAAACACTCCCCCTAGGATATCGGTCCCGGCCCTGCCCAGGTGCAGACTGTCCCATTTGTTCCAATGTCCAAGGAATTTGAATCCCTCCCCCTTGCACCATTCCTCTAGCCACGTATTCATTTGAAATATCCTCCTATTTCTACTCTGACTAGCACGTGGCACTGGTAGCAATCCTGAGATTACTACCTTTGAGGTCCTATTTTTTAATTTACCTCCTAACTCCCTATATTCTGCTTTTAGGACCTCATCCCGTTTTTTACCTATATCGTTGATGCCTATGTGCACCACGACAACTGGCTGTTCGCCCTCCCCCTCCAGAATGTTCTGTAGCCGCTCTGAGACGTCCTTGACCCTTGCACCAGGGAGGCAACACACCATCCTGGAGTCTCATTTGCGGCCGCAGAAACGCCTATCTATTCCCCTTACAATTGAATCCCCTATCACTATAGCTCTTCCACACTTTTTCCTCCCAGTCTGTGCAGCAGAGCCACCCATGGTGCCAGGAAGTTGGCTGCTGCTGCCTTCCCCTGATAAGTCATCCCCACCAACAGCATCCAAAGTGGTATATCTGTTTGAGAGGGGGATGGCCACAGGAGACCCCTGCACTACCTGCCTGCACCTCTTACTCTGCCTGGTGGTCACCCATTCACTTCCTGCCTGTACACCCTTTACCTGCGGTGTGACCAACTCTCTAAACGTGCTATCCACGACGTCCTCAGCGTCGCGAATGCTCCAATATGCATCCATCCGCAGCTCCAGCTCCGCAATGCGGTCCATCAGTAACTGCAGCTGGATACACTTCCCACACACATGGCCGTCAGGGACACAGGAAGCGTCCCTGATTTCCCACATATAGCAGGAGGAGCATATCACAGGGCGGAGCTCTCCTGCCATGACTTACCCTTTAATTAATTAATTAAAATCAAATTAAATGAATTCCACCAATTTCACTTCAATTAAATGATATACTCAAGGGCCCTTGTTTAACAGCAGTCCCCGCGACACCACAGAGACTCTAGAAACTATAAACCACAGAACTTAAGTATGCAAAAAAGGAGAAAGAGAGAAATACTCACCAACCAATCACTTACCTGCTTTCTGATGACGTCACACTTCGATTACTTTTTACTTCTGTCTCCCGCTCTGAGATTGGTAAACCTACCTGCTCCCAGGGCTCGCTTTTATACTCTGCCGCCACCGCTCCTCCTAGGTCCGAACCGCCGCTGCTGAGGGAGTACTGCACTGTCGGAGGGGCAGTACTGGGGGAGTGCTGCACTTTCGGAGGGGCAGTACTGAGGGAGTACTGCACTGTCGGAGGGAAAGTACTGAGGGAACGCTGCACTGTCGGAGGGGCAGTACTGAGGGAGCGCTGCACTGTCGGAGGGGCAGTACTGAGGGAGTGCTGCACTGTCGGAGGGGCAGTACTGAGGGAGCGCCGCACTGTCGGAGGGGCAGTACTGAAGGAGTGCTGCACTGTCGGAAGGGCAGTACTGAGGGAACGCTGCACTGTCGGAGGGGCAGTACTGAGGGAGCGCCGCACTGTCGGAGGGGCAGTGCTGACGGAGCGCTGTACTGTCGGAGGGGCAGTACTGAGGGAGTGCTGCACTGTCGGAGGGGCAGTACTGAGGGAGCGCCGCACTGTCGGAGGGGCAGTACTGACGGAGCGCTGTACTGTCGGAGGGGCAGTACTGAGGGCGTGCCGCACTGTCGGAGGGGCAGTACTGACGGAGTGCCGTACTGTCGGAGGGGCAGTACTGAGGGAGTGCTGCACTGTTGGATGGGCAGTACTGAGGGAGCGCCACACTGTCGGAGGGGCAGTACTGACGGAGCGCCGTACTGTTGGAGGGGCAGTACTGAGGGAGTGCTGCACTGTCGGAGGGGCAGTACTGAGGGAGCGCTGCACTGTCGGAGGGGCAGTACTGAGGGAGCGCTGCACTGTCGGAGGGTCAGTACTGAGGGAGCGCTGCACTGTCGGAGGGGCAGTAATGAGGGAGCGCTGCACTGTCAGAGGGACAGTACTGAGGGAGAGCTGTACTGTCGGAGGGTCAGTACTGAGGGTGCAGTGCACTGTCGGAGCGGCGGTACTGAGGTAGTGCTGCACTGTCGGAGGGTCAGTACTGAGGGAGCGCCGTGCTGTCGGAGGGGCAGTACTGAAGGAGCGCCGCACTGTTGGAGGGCCAGTACTGACGGAGTGCTGCACTGTCGGAGGGGAAGCAATGAGGGAGTGCTGCATTGTCAGAGGGGCAGTACTGAGGGAGCGCTGCACTGTTGGAGGGGCAGTACTGAGGGAGCGCTGTACTGTCGGAGGATCAGTACTGAGGGAGTGCTGCACTGTCGGAAGAGAAGTACTGAGGGAGCGCTGCACTGTCGGAGGGGCAGTACTGTCGGAGGGGCAGTACTGAGGGAGCGCTGCACTGTCGGAGGGACAGTAGTGAGGGAGCGCCGCACTGTCAGAGGGGCAGTACTGAGGGAGCGCTGCACTGTCGGAGGGGCAGTACTGAGGGACTGCTGCACTGTCGGAGGGACAGTACTGAGGGAGCGCTGCACTGTCAGAGGGGCAGTACTGAGGGTGTGCTGCACTGTCGGAGGGGCAGTACTGAGGGAGCGCTGCACTGTCGGAGGGGCAGTATTGAGGGAGTACTGCACTGTCGGAGGGGCAGTACTGAGGGAGCGCCGCACTGTTGGAGGGGCAGTACTGATGGAACGCTGTACTGTCGGAGGGGCAGTACTGAGGGAGCGCCACACTGTCGGAGGGGCGGTACTGAGGGAGTGCTGCACGGTCAGAGGGACAGTACTGAAGGAGCGCTGCACTGTCGGAGGGGCAGTACTGAGGGAGTGCTGCACGGTCAGAGGGACAGTACTGAGGGAGCGCCGCACTGTCAGAGGGGCAGTACTGAGGGAGCGCTGCACTGTCAGAGGGGCAGTACTGAGGGAGCGCCGCACTGTCAGAGGGGCAGTACTGAGGGAGCGCTGCACTGTCGGAGGGGCAGTACTGAGGGAGTGCTGCACTGTCAGAGGGGCAGTACTGAGGGAGTGCTGCACTGTCAGAGGGGCAGTACTGAGGGAGTGCTGCACTGTCAGAGGGGCAGTACTGAGGGATCTGTGGAAATTGACATTATACTTAGCATGCTGGGTAGAATAATATGGCCAAGTAAAAATAAGCTATCAAGGGGTTAAAGGATCAAACTAGCTCAGGTTGTAGTTAAAGCAGAGAAGCAATTGTGTCACAACGTGTCTAGGACCAAGAGACCTTTCATAATACCCACCCACATTGAGGATGTGATAACAGCTGCATTGCTCACGAGCACAAGGAAGGCATAAGGCTATAGAATAGATAAACTATTAATGACTGTCGCTAGACAAATAAGATTCAGACATTAAGTAAGCTGATCATTCTTGTAACAAGATTCAGACAGAACCTCCTGACATGATATATGATTAACTAACCTTGTCTGGAGATATTTCTGTCCTGCTGACCTTTTGATTGACCTTGTGCAAACCCTTACTTTGTGCAAACTGATACAATACCATTACACGTGATATATGGAACACTTGTTTGTTTGAGTGTATAAATATGCTGCTTTCGCTGATGTTCTTTGGAGTTGTTGACCTGACCTTTGACAAGGCAACTCTCCCCTTGTGCAAGTAAAAATAAACTAACAATCTGACGGTTTTGCTTGTGTTTCGAGTCTTACTCGGAGTCGAGATTTCGACAGATCGCTGCACTGTCGGAGGGGCAGTACTGAGGGAGCGCTGCACTGTCGGAGGGGCAGTACTGAAGGAGCGCCGCACTGTCGGAGGGGCAGTACTGAGGGAGCGCCGCACTGTCGGAGGGGCAGTACTGAGGGAGCGCTGCACTGTCGGAGGGGCAGTACTGAGGGAGCGCCGCACTGTCGGAGGGGCAGTACTGAGGGAGCGCTGCTCTGTAGAGGGGCAGTGCTGAGGGAGTACTGCAATGTCAGAGGGGCAGTACTGAGGGAGATGGACCATGTGAAGGTGAGGGAAGGGTGGAAATTGGAAGCAAAGTGAATGAAAGCGAGGGACATAGCTGCCAGTCTGGGCCTGCGACAGGTGGTGAGAGAACCAACACGAGGGAAAAACCTACTTGACCTCGTCCTCACCAATCTAGCTGTCGCAAATGCATCTGTCCATGACCGCATTGGTAGCAGTGACCACCGCAGAGTCATTGTGGAGACGAAGTCCCGTCTTCACACTGAGGACACCCTCCATCGTGTTGTGTGGCACTACCACCGTGCTAAATGGGATAGATTCAGAACAGATCTAGCAGCTCAAAGCTGGCGGTCTGGGCCATCAGCAGCAGCAGAATTGCATTCCACCACAATCTGTAACCTCATGGCTCGGCATATCCCTCACTCTACCATTACCATCAAGCAAGGGGACCAACCCTGGTTCAAGAAGGAGTGTAGAAGAGCATGCCAGGAGCAGCACCAGGCTTACCTAAAAATGATGAGGTGCCAACCTGGGGAAGCTGCAACACAGGACTACATGCATGCTAAAAAGTGGAAGCAGCATGCTATGGACAGGGCTAAGCGATCCCACAATCAACGGATCAGATCAAAGCTCTGCAGTCCTGCCACATCCAGTCGTGAATGGTGGTGGACCATTAAACAACTAACGGGAGGAGGAGGCTCCATGAATATCCCCATCCTCAATGATGGTGGAGCCCAGCACGTGAGTGCAAAAGACAAGGCTGAAGCATTTGCAACCATCTTCAGCCAGAAGTGCCGAGTGGATGATTCATATCGGCCTCCTCCTGAGGTCCCCACCATCACAGAAGCCAGTCTTCAGCCAAATCGATTCACTCCACGTGATATCAAGAAATGGCTGAGTGCACTGGATACAACAAAGGCTATGGGCCCTGACAACATCCCGGCTATCGTGTTGAAGAACTAGCCGCGCCTCTAGCCAGCTGTTCCAGTACAGCTACAACACTAGCATCTATCTGACAATCTGGAAAACTGCCCAGGTACGTCCTGTCCACAAAAAGCAGGACAAATCAAATCCGGCCAATTACCGCCCCATCAGTCTACTCTCAATCATTAGCAAAGTGATGGAAGGGGTCATCGACAATGCTATCAAGCGGCACTTACTCACCAATAACCTGCTCACTGATGCTCAGTTTGGGTTCCGCCAAGACCGCTCGGCTCCTGACCTCATTACAGCCTTGGACCAAACATGGACAAAGGAGCTGAATTCCAGAGGTGAGGTGAGAGTGACTGCCCTTGACATCAAGGCAGCATTTGACTGAGTGTGGCATCAAGGAGCCCTAGTAAAACTGAAGTCAATGGGAATCAGGGGGAAAACTCTCCACTAGCTGGAGTCATACCTAGCACAAAGGAAGATGGTTGTGGTGGTTCAAGGTCAATCATTACAGCCCCAGGACATCGCTGCAGGAGTTCCTCAGGGCAGTGTCCCAGGCCCAACCATCTTCAGCTGCTTCATCAATGACCTTCCCTCCAACATAAGGTCAGAAATGGGGATGTTCGCTGATGACTGCACAGTGTTCAGTGCCATTCAAAACTCCTCAGATAATGAAGCAGTCCATGCTCGCATGCAACAATACCTGGACGATGTTCAGGCTTGGGCTGATAAGTGACAGGTAACATTCGCACCACACAAGTGCCAGGCAATGACTATCTCCAACAAGCGAGAGTCTAAACACTGCCCCTCGACATTCAACGGCATTACCATCGCCGAATCCCCCACCATCAACATCCTGGGGGTCACCATTTACCAGAAATGGACTAGCCACATAAATACTGTGGCAACAAGAGCAGGTCAGAGGCTAGGTATTCTGTGGCGAGTGTCTCATCTCCTGACTCCCCAAAGCCTTTCTACCATCTACAAGGCACAAGTAAGGAGTGTGATGGAATACTCTCCACTTGCCTGGATGAGTGCAGCTCCAACAACACTCAAGAAGCTCGACACCATCCAGGACAAAGCAGCCCGCTGGATTGGCACCCCCTCTACCACCTTAAAAAATCATTCACTCCCTCCACCACTAGCGTACCGTGGCTGCAGTGAGTACCATCTACAAGATGCACTGCAGCAACTCGCCAAGATTTCTTCGGCAGCACCTCCCAAACCCGCGACCTCTTCCACCTAGAAGGACAAGGGCAGCAGATGCATGGGAACACCACCACCTCCAAGTTCCCCTCCAAGTCACACATCATCCTGACTTAGAAGTATATCGGCGATCCTTCATCGTCGCTGGGTCAAAATCCTGGAACTTCCTACCTAATAGCACTGTGGGAGTACCTTCACCACATGGACTGCAGCGGTTCAAGAAGTGGCTCACCACCACCTTCTCAAGGCAATTAGGGATGGGCAATAAATGCTGCCCTCGGCAGCGACGCCCACATCCCATAAAAACGAATTAAAAAAAAAATCTAGTTGAGGGCGAGAGCAGGAAACAGCACCAATACAGTCACCAATGCACCAGAAAAAGAGGTGAGGGAGGGGACCTGAGTAGGACTGGAACAAAGAATGTTCCATATATCCCATGAAAAGGCAGGCATAGCTAGGACCCATGCGGGTACCCATAGCAACAACTTTGATTTGGAGGAAGTGAGTGGAGTCAGAGTAGAAGTTGTTGAATGTGAGAACAAGTTCAGCCAGGCGAAGGAGGGTGTTGGTGGAAAGGGACTGGTTGGGCCTCTGTTCAAGGAAGAAGCGGAGTGCCCTCAGGCTGTCCTGGTGGGGGATGGAGGTGTAGAGGGATTGGACATCCATAGTGAAAAGGAGATGGTTGGGACCGGGAAATTGGAAACTGTTAAAGTGGCGGTGGGCCTCAGAAGAGTCGCGAATGTAGGTGGGACGGGACTGGACAAGGGGAGAGAAAATAGAGTCGAGATAGGAAGAAATCAGTTCTCTGGGGCAAGAACAGGCTGAAACAATGGTTCTACCAGGGCAGTCCTGTTTGTGGATCTTGGGAAAGAGGTAGAAGCGGGCTCTGCGGTCTTGAGGAACTATGAGGTTGGCAGCCATGGAGGGAAGATCTCCAGAAGAGATGAGGTCAGTGACAGTCTTGGAAACAATGGTTTGATGTTTGGTAGTGGGGTCATGGTCCAGGCGAAGGTAGGAGGAGGTGTCAGAGAGTTGCCGTTCAGCCTCTGCACGGTAGAGGTCGGTTCACCAAATGACAACAGCACCTCCTTTGTCAACAGGTTTAATGACAATGTTGGGATGAATCTGAGAGAATGGAGTTCTGCAAGTTCAGAGGTAGGTAGGTTGGAGTGAGTGAGGGGAGCAGAGAACTGGAGACGGCCGATGTCACGCCGGAAGTTAGCACTGAAAAGATCTAGAGAGGGTAAGAGGCCAGAGGGAGGGGTCCAGGTAGACCGAGAATTCTGAAAATGGGAGAAAGGGTCAGCTGTGCGGGGGGAAGACTCCTGGCCAAAGAAGTGTGGACAGAGATGAAGGCGACGGAAAAAGAGCTCAGCATGACAATTCATTGAGATGGGGGCATAAGGGGATGAAGCTCAGGCCTTTGCTGAGGACTGATCGGGGTCAGTGAGAGGAAGGTCAGAGGGGATAGTGAAAACACGGCAGGGGGTGAGATTGGAAGAAGGGATGGGGTCAGAGGAGAGTGAAGGGGAGACAGGTTCCGGAGGGGCGTTGGTGTCCAAGAGTTGATGAAGCTTGCAATCCTTGACATCTGAAAGGAATAAAAAAAGTTTTTTGTTGATGAGTCGAAGGATGAAATGGAACTGCGGACCAGGACAGCTTTGAGATAGAGTGCATTGGTGCTGCTGAAGAGAGAGGTTGTGAGTGTTCATGTGGCGATGCATGGCGTTGAGTGTGAATCTCAGGATGCGGCGAGAGCAGTGGTTCGAGCAACACTGAATATCATAACATGGCTGTCTTGCCCAAAACAAACATGGCTGTCTTGCCCACAACAAACATGATCACCCCTGCTTGGGTCTTTTACCATTGTATGGTAATATTGTGTGTGCATTTTAGAAAATCACTTTTTAACTTTATTGTAAGCATGTAATAATGTTTATGCACTTAAATCTTTGTTTCTGTGCTAAATATTCTGTTTTGCAGTTCAGCTTTTGGCAAACTCCGTGAGCTCCCCGGGGCAGGAGAGGCATCAGCCTGCAGACCATGCTCACAGTGTCCAGGAGCTGCCGCCCTGACCGCCTGGCTTTATGCCTGTGAATCGTGGACAACAGATCCACGCCACTTTACGAAACTGACTCACTTTCACCTGCGCTTCCTGAGGCGACTAATGAGGATCAGATGGCAGCACAGGATCCCCGACACCGAAATCCTGACAAAAGCTGAGGTGCCAAGTGGAGATGCACTGATCCTGAAGCCACGGCTCCCATGCTCAGGTCATGTGGCGTCGCATTGTTTTGTCGCATTGACAACCGGGAAGCGATATTGTCTTGGTCGGAAAAGCCGATATAAAGACTGCTTAAAGCGACTCTGGAACAGTGCAAATCAGCCGTCCGTCAGTGGGAACACCTTGTTCAAGAAACTATCCATGAAGGCACCTCCTTTGAAAACAAGGATGAGAAAATCAAGGCGTTGCTTAACTGGGAGCCAATGCAGGTCAGCAAGCACAAGGGAGATGGGTGAGTGGGACTTGGTGCGAGTTAGCAGCAGATTTTTGGATGACCTCAAGTTTATGGAGGGTAGAATGAGGGAGGCCGGCCGGCCAGGTGTGCGTTGGAGTAGTCAAGTCTAGAGGTGATAAAGGCATGGATGAGGGTTTCAGCAGCAGGTAAGTTGAGGTAAGGGCGGAGAAGGGCGACATTACGAAGGTGGAAATGGGCATTAGTCTTAGTGATAGAATGGATATGAGGTAGGAAGCTCAATTCATGATCAAATATGACAGGTGTAGAAACTGGCTATTCCCTTCCAGCTCGGCCCTGCCTTTCCCTGCTCACTTTGTGCATCTGCACGGTGATACACTATCATCAATAACAATTCCCTTGTATTTTCATACTTCCTTAATTTGACTTGTTTTCCTGAGTTAAGACATTGGCCCGGAATTTGTGGCTGTAATGACGGCAAAACTGTCAGTGTTTGGCATTATCACTCTTTAAAACTGACAGCAACTTCTGGAGTCCACACATGCGCAGTTAAACACGGAAATCCGGAAGTTGCTGTCAGTGATACCCTCCACAGGGTGCGGCATTGAAGTCCCTGCAGATGGAAATCAATTCGAAATCACTGATCTGACCTGAACTTCCACTTTTTACCCTCCATTCTTGCTGTAAAAACCCTTGAAAAAGTTAAGCTTTGTTGAATGAGGTGTAACTAGGTTTTTAACGGTGTACTAAGTCATAATTACTGCTGAACAACCTCTCTGGCCCTGAAAAACGAATTTAATAATTGTGGAATGTCACTTTGTCCATTCCATTATAAAAATACCACAGATTTTTAAAATAATAAAAATTAAAAATGTTTTTTAATTTGTTTATGATATTTCAGCTTCTACCTTAATCCCATGTGTAAGTCCCAGTCTTTATTTCGCTTTCTGTAAAATTATAAAAAGTGAATTATGAAACCTGCTTGTTACTTCCTGGTTTGCTGTCTGTGAGAATTCTTCAATTCGATTGGCTGCTTAGCCTGCTTAATGATATCACTGTTGCTGGATGTCAGAGGTCCCCTAGACTTGGCGCCAGAATGAAGTTAACGTTGGAAAAGGTGAAATCGACGCCACACAACCCGCTAAAGGTTTGTGGGCAGCTTTCTTCGAGGTCGCCACTGACCACAAATCTGGGCCATTAAGTCTAGGCCCTAAATGGTTGGTCTAGTGGTTAGAAACATAGAAACATAGAATCTAGGAGCAGGAGTAGGCCATTCGGCCCATCGAGCCTGCTCCACCATTCAATACGATCATGGCTGATCATCCAAATCCAGTACCCTGTCCCTGCTTTAATCCCCACAGTACACATATCCCAACCTACCCCCGTAACCCCACGTATTTAATTCCCCCTAACATATCCCATCCTATCCCCATAACCCCACATATTTAATCCCCCCCTAACACTAAGGGTCAATTTATCATAGCCAAATCAACCTAACCCGCACATTTTTGGACTGTGGGAGGAAACCGGAGCACCCGGAGGAAACCCACGCAGACACGGGGAGAATGTGCAAACTCCACACAGACAGTCACCCGAGGTCAGATTCGAACCCGGGTCCCTGGCGCTGTGAGGCACCAGTGCGAACCACTATGCCACCGTGTTGCCCCATCAGCTGGATGTTAAAGAACCCATGACACTTATTTGAAGAGCAGGATTTTCTCCCAGTATCCTGGAGCCAACATTCCTCGCTCAACCAACACCACCAAATAACAGATTAACAGGGCATTCACCTCATTGCTTCTTGTGGGAAATGCGCAAGAGGCCAGAATTGGAGGAGCGCAGAGATCTCGGAGGGTTGTAGGGCTGGAGGAGGTTACAGAGATATGGAGGGGCGAGGTCATGGAGTGATTTGAAAACAAGGATGAGAATTTTACATTTGAGGTGTTGGTGGACCAGGAGCCAGTGTAGTATTATTTTTGAAGTGTTCGGTGTAGCATTGGTTGTTTATAGGTCGATGCATGATTAAAAAGGTGGTACTAAAACAAATACAAGCTCACTCACAGATGACATCAACATAAATGCGAATGTCATCCAGCCCCTCGAGGGTGTCCCCTCCACCGATGGAGTGAAGGGTTTGTCAGAAACTCCTGTGTAACGGCAGTGAGTGACATGGAGCTCGGAGCTTTGGAGTCTCGCACAGCACCGCTTTTATTTCTAAAAAATATTCATTCTCAGGATGTGGGTGTCGCTGGCAAGGCCGGCATTTATTGCCCATCCCTAGTTGCCCTGAGAACATAAGAACCAGGAGCAGGAGTAGGCCATTCTGCCCTTCGAGCCTGCTCTGCCATTCTTCTCTTCTCTTCTTCTTAGGCAGTCCCTTGGAACCGAGGATGACTTGCTTCCACACTAAAAATGAGTTCTCAGGTGACTGATGAGTCCAATGCGGGACCTACAGTCTCTGTCACAGGTGGAGCAGACGGTAGTTGAAGGGGCGGGTGGGTGGAGTGCTTGGGTTGACGTGCGCTCCTTCCGCTGTTCGTGCTTGGCTGCTGCTTGCTCCCGGCGAAGAGACTCGAGGTGTTCGACGCCTTCCCGGATGCTTCTCCTCCACTTCATGCGGTCTTGGGCCAGGGATTCCCAGGTGTCAGTGGGGATGTTGCACTTTTTCAAGGAGGCTTTGAAGGTGTCCTTGAAGTGTTTCCTCTGCCCACCTGGGGCTCTCTTGCCATGTCGGAGCTCCGAGTAGAGCGCTTGTTTTGGGCATGCGGACGATGTGGCCCATCCATCGGAGCTGATCGAGCGTGGTTAAAGTTTCGATGCTGGGGATGTTGGCCTGAGCGAGAACACTGATGTTGGTGCGCCTATCCTGCCAATGGATTTGCAGGATCTTGCGTTGGTGGTTCCTCTCCAGTGCTTTGAGGTGCCTGCTGTACATGGTCCATGTCTCTGAAGCATAGAGGAGGGCGGGTATCACTACTGCTCTGTAGACCATGAGCTTGGTGCTGGGTTTGAGGTCCTGGTCTTCAAACACTCTCTTCCTCAGGCGACCGAAGGCTGCACTGGCACACTGAAGGCGGTGTTGGATTTTGTCATTGACGTCTGCCCTTGTTGACAGTAGGCTCCCGAGGTATGGAAAGTGGTCCACGTTGTCCAAGGTCTTGTCGTGGATTTTGATAATCGGGGGGCAGTACTGTGTGGCAGCGGCAGGTTAGTAGAGGACCTTTGTCTTATGGATATTTAGTGTAAGGCCCATGCTCTCGTACGCTTCGGTGAAGGTGTTGACGATGGTTTGGAGTTCGGCCTCAGATTGCGCGCAAACGCAAGCATCGTCTGCATACTGTAATTCGATGACAGAGGTTGGGACGACCTTGGATCTGGACTGGAGGCGACGGAGGTTGAACAGTTTCCCGTTTGTTCTGTAGATTAGCTCCACTCCAGCGGGGAGCTTACTGAGGGTGAGATGGAGCATTGCAGCCAGGAAGATCGAGAAGAGCGTTGGTGCGATGACACAGTCTTGCTTGACCCCAGTCCGTACGTGAATTGGGTCTGTGGTGGATCCGTTGGTCAGGATCACGGCTTGCATGTCGTCATGAAGCAGGCGGAGGATGGTTAACCGAGACTCTGTCTTCGATGCGAGTGTCCTCAACTCCATTCCGCAGCATGCTACCCGCCATCACCTCAGCACAACCCCAGCCCAGCATAAGGTTGAAAAGGCCATCCGACAACTGAAGAACAGCAAGGCCTCAGGAGCAGATGGAATCCCCGCCGAGTCACTAAAACATGGCGGAGAAGCACTATTGGCGTGAATACATGAACTCATTTCTCTTATTTGGAAGGAGGAGAGGATCTCAGAGACGCCGTAATCGTGACCATCTTCAAGAAAGGTGAAAAGTTCGATTGCGGTAATTACAGAGGAGTCTCCCTGCTGTCTGCCACAGGGAAAGTCATCGCAAGAATCCTCCTCAATCGCCTTCTCCCAGTGGCTGAAGAGCGCCTCCCAGAGTCGCAATGTGGATTCTGCCCACTAGGGGGCACAATGGACATGATCTTCACCGCACGTCAACTACAAGAGAAATGCAGGGAACAGCACCAACCGCTGTACATGGCCTTCTTTGACCTCACAAAGGCCTTCGACACCGTCAACCATGAGGGATTATGGAGTGTCCTCCTCAAATTCAGCTACCCTCAAAAGTTTGTCTGCCATTCAATAAGATCATGGCTGAACTTCTACCTCAACTCCACCTTCCCACCCGATTCCCATATCCCTTGATTCACTTTGTATCGAAAAATCTATCGATCTCTGTCTTGAATATACTCAACGACTGAGCCTCCACAGCCCTCTGGGGTAGAGAATTCCAAAGATTCACCACCCTCTGAGTGAAGAAATTTCTCCTCATCTCCTTATTCTGAGACTGCGACCCCTGGTTCTAGACCCCCCAGCCAGGGGAAACATCCTCCCAGCATCTACCCTGTCAACCCCTGTAAGAATTTTATATCTTTCAATGAGATCACCTCTCAATCTTCTAAACTCCAGAGAATATAGGCCTAGTCTACTCAATCTCTCCTCATAGGACAATCCCCCATCCCAGGAATCTAGTGAACCTTCATTGCAACTGCTCTAAGGTAAGTATATCCTTTCTTAGGTAAGGAGACCAAAACTGTACACAATACTCCAGGTGTGGTCTCACCAGGGCCCTATATAATTGGAGTATTCTCTTATATGCCAATCCCTTTGTAATAAAGGCTAACATACCATTTGCTTTCCCAATTGCTTGCTGTACCTGCATGTTAACTTTCTGTGATTCGTGTGCAAGGACACCCAGGTCCCTCTGCAAAACGACATTTCCCAGTCTTTCACCATTTAAAAAGTATTTTGCTTTTCTATTTTTCCTACCAAAATGGATAACTTCACATTTCCCCACATTATACTCCATCTACCACCTTATTGAGTGTCAGCTGTGGCTCAGTTGTCAGCACTCTTGCCTCTGAGTCAGAAGGCCCACTCCAGAGACTTGAGCACAAAAATCTAGGCTGACACTCCAGTGCAGTACTGAGGGAGCGCCGCACTGTCGGAGGGGCAGTACTGAGGGAGCGCTGCACTGTCGGAGGGGCAGTACTGAGGGAGCACCGCACTGTCGGAGGGGCAGTACTGAGGGAGCGCCGCACTGTCGGAGGGGCAGTACTGAGGGAGCGCTGCACTGTCGGAGGGGCAGTACTGAGGGAGCACCGCACTGTCAGAGGGGCAGTACTGAGGGATCGCCGCACTCTCGGAGGTGCCGTCTGTCGGATGAGACGTTCCCAGCTCTGCTCAGCTGCACACATAGGCTGAGCCTCGGGGGCCATCCAGAAAGAGGGCGATCCTGGAGGTGCAGCAAAAAGTGCAGGAGGCTTTGACAGGTTTTGTGAGCGCGATGTCTGCAAATGTGCAGAGAATGGAGGAGTCCATCTCCAACATGAGCCCCACCATGTCGCAGGCGATGGCGACTGTAGGCTCCACATGATAGGATGGCCTGCATGGAGCAGCTAATGCACCACTCACATGGGCACATGGTCTCTATGGAGAATAGATGGCAGAGGCTCATAGACCTCCTCTCTAGGAGGGATGTCAACGTGGACGTGGGTTCTCATGGCCCCAGTGATGTGCAGCAAGGTGCTCTCCAGCTCCTTGCTAGCAGGGAAGTGCAGGTGGCCCATGAGAACATAAGAACATATTAATAGGAGCAGGAGTAGGCCATTCGGCCCTTCGAGCCTGCTCCGCCATTTAATGAGATCATGGCTGATCCGATTTTGGCCTCAACTCCACTTTCCTGCCTGTTCCCCATAACCCTTGCCTCCCCTGTTGCTCAAAAATCTGTCTATCCCAGCCTTGAATATATTCAATGACTCCGCCTCCACAGCTCTCTGGGGTAAAGAATTCCAAAGATTCACGACCCTCTGAGAGAAGAAATTCCTCCTCATCTCCGTCTTAAATGGGTGCCCCCTTATTCTGAGACTGTGCCCCCTGGTTCTCAATTCCCCCACGAGGGGAAACATCCTCTCTGCATCTACCCTGTCGAGCCCCCTCAGAATCTTATGTTTCAATAAAATCCCCTCTCATTCTTCTAAACTCCAATGAGTATAGGCCCAACCTGCTCAACCTTTCCTCATAAGATAACCCCTTCATCCCAGGAATCAACCTAGTGAACCTTCTCTGAACTGTCTCCAATGCAACTATATCCCTCATTAAATAAGGAGACCAAAACTGTACACAGTGCTCCAGGTGTGGTCTCACCAGCACCCTGTACAGTTGTATCAAGACTTCCCTACTTTTACACTCTATCCCCCTTGAAATAAAGGCCAACATTCCATTTGCCTTCTTAATTACTTGCTGCACCTGCATGTTAACTCTTTGTGTTTCATGCACGAGGGCCCCCAAATCCCTCTGTACCGCTGCATTCTGTAGTCTTTCTCCATTTAAATAATATTTTTCTTTTCTATTCTTCCTACCAAAGTGGATATACTCCATCTGCCAAATTCTTGCCCACTCACTTAACGAATCTATATCCCTTTGCAGACTCTTTATGTCCTCCTCACAACTTGCTTTCCCACCTATCTTTGTATCATCTGTAAATTTGGCTACAATACACTCGCTTCCTTCATCCAAGTCATTGATATAGATTGAAAATAGTTGAGGCCCCAGCACTGATCCCTGTGGCACCCCACTAGTTACAGACTGCCATCCTGAAAATGACCCATTTATCCCGACTTTCTGTTTTCTGTTAGTTAGCCAATCCTCTATCCAATCTAATATATTACCCCCAACACCATGAGCTCTTATCTTGTGCAGTAACCTTTTATGTGGCACCTTGTCAAATGCCTTTTGGAAATCCAAATACACTACATCTACTGGTTCCCCTTTATCCACCCTGCTTGTTTCCTCCTCAAAGAACTCTATAATAGATTTGTCAAACACGATTTCCCTTTCATAAAACCATGTTGACTCTGTTTGATTGTATTATGATTTTCTAAATGTCCTGCTACTATTTCTTAATAATGGATTTGAGCATTTTGCCAATGACAGATGTTAGGCTAACTGGCCTATAGTTTCCTGCTTTCTGTCTCCCTCTTTTTTTGAATAAGGGCGTTACATTTGCAGTTTTCCAATCCGCTGGGACTTTTCCAGAGTCAAGGGAATTTTGGAAGATTACAACCAATGCATCCACTATCTCTGTAGCCACTTCTTTTAAGATCCTAGGATGCAGGCCATCAGGTCCAGGGGACTTGTCAGCCTTTAGACCCTTAAGTTTGCCTAGCACTTTTTCTCTAGTGATGGTGATTGTTTTAAGTTCCTCCCTCCCTTTTGCCCCTTGATTTTCTACTATTACTGGGATGTTTTTAGTGTCCTCTACTGTGAAGACAGATACAAAATATTTGTTCAATGCCTCTGCCATTTCCTTGTTTCCCATTATTATTTCCCCAGACTCGTCCTCTAAGGGACCAACGTTTACTTTAGCTACTCTCTTCCTTTTTATATACTTGTACAAGCTCTTACTGTCAGTTTTTATACTTCTTGCTGGTTTACTCTCATAAGCTATTTTCTCCCTCTTTATTTTTTTTTAGTCATCCTTTGCTGGTTTCTAAAATGTTCTCAATCTTCTGGCCTACCACTAATCTTTGCAACATTGTATGCTTTTCTTTCAATTTGATACCATCCTTAACTTCCTTGGTTAGCCATGGTTGGTTTATCCTTCTCTTCGAGTCTTTCTTTTTCACTGAAATATATCTTTATTGAGAGTCATGAAATATCTCTTTAAATGTCTGCTACTGCTTTTCTACCATCTTACCGTCTAATCTATTTTCCCAGTCCACTTTAGCCAACTCTCTCCTCATACCTTTGTAATTGCCTTTATTTAAGTTTAATACTCTAGTTTCAGACCCAAGTTTCTCACCTTCAAACTGAATATGTAATTCTATCATGTTATGATCACTCTTCCCTAGAGGATCTTTTACTGTGAGATCATTCATTAATCCTGTTTCATTACACATTACCAGATCTAAAATAGCCTGTTCCCTGGTCAGCTCCACAAAGTATTGTTCCAAGAAACTGTCCCGAATACACTCTATGAACTCCTCCTCAAGGCTGCTTTTGCCAATTTGATTTGTCCAATCTATATGAAGATTAAGATCACCCACGATTATTGCAGTACCTTTCTTACAAGCCCCCATTATTTCTTGATTTATACTCTGTCCTATAGTGTAGCTACTGTTCGGGGGCCTATAGACTACTCACACCAGTGCCTCCTTTCCCTTACCTCCACCCAAATTGATTCTACATCTGGAACTTCTGAGCCAAGATCATTTCTCACTATTGTACTGATCTCATCCTTTATTAACAGAGCTACCCCACCTCCTTTTCCCTTCTGTCTATCCTTCTGAAATGTCAAATACCCCTGAATATTCAGTTCCCAGCCTTGGTCACATTGCAACCACGTCTCTGTGATGGCTATTAGATCATACCCATTTATTTCTATTTGTGCCGTCAATTCATCTATCTTGTTACGAATGCTGTGTGCATTCAGATAAAGAGCCTTTAATTTTGTCTTTTTATCATTTTTCCCTACTCTGCCCTTATTTGCTGGTGCACTCTTATGTTTGTACGCTCTGTCCCTTCCTGTCACACTCTGGTTTTCATTGCCCACATCGCTACCCTGCGCTATTGCCCTGTCCTTTCTCTTTAACTTGCTAAATTTCCCCTCGCTTGAACCCTCTCCCGCCCCCCCCCCCACTATTTAGTTTAAAGCCCTATCTACAGCCCTAGTTATTCGATTTGCCAGGACACTGGTCCCAGCATGGTTCAAGTGAAGGCCATCCCAACGGAACAGCTCCCTCTTTCCCCAGTACTGGTGTCAGTGCCCCATGAATCAAAACCCATTTCTCCCACACCAACCCTTGAGCCACGCATCTGATCTTATTGACCCTATGCTAATTTGCTCGTGGCTAAGGTAGTAATCCAGAGATTATTACCTTTGTGGTTCTGCTTTTTAATTTAGACCCTAGCTGCTCATACTCCCTCAGCAGAACCACTTTCTTAGTCCTACCTATGTGATTGGTACCTACGTGGACCACGACAACTGGATCCTTCCCCTCCCACTCCAAGTTCCTCTCCAGCCCCAAGGAGATGTCCTTAACCCTCGCACCGGGCAGACAACACAGCTTTCGGGACTCACACTCTCGGCTGCAGAGAACAGAATCTATCCCCCTAACTATACTGTCTCCTACCACGATGACATTCTTTTTTACTCCCCACTTGAATGGCCACCTGTACCACGGTGGTCAGTTTGCTTATCCTCCCTGCAGTCCCAGCTCTCATCCATTCAAGAACCTCGTAACTGTTGGACAAATGCAAGGGCTGAGGCTCCTCCAATGCCACCTCCTGGACCTGCCTCACTCGCAGGGAAAGGGATGATCGTTTTTGTTTTCATTAGTTTATGGGATGTGGGCGTTGCTGGCAAGGCCAGCATTTATTGCCCATCACTTATTGCCCTTGAGAAGGTGGTGGTGAGCCGCCATCTTGAACCGCTGCAGTCCGTGTGGTGAAGGTACCCCCACAGTGCTGTTAGGTAGGGAGTTCCAGGATTTTGACGATGAAGGAACGGCGATATGCTTCTAAGTCAGGATGGTGTGTGACTTGGAGGGGAATTTGGAGGTGGTGGTGTTTCCATGCGCCTGCTGCCCTTGTCCTTCTAGGTGGAAGAGGTCGCGGGTTTGGGAGGTGCTGCTGAGGAAGCCTTGGCGAGTTGCTGCAGTGCATCTTGTAGATGGTACACACTGCAACCACGGTACACCGGTGGTGGAGGGAGTGAATTTTAAGGTGGTGGATGGGGTGCCAATCAAGTGGGCTGCTTTGTCCTGGATGGTGTCGAGCTTCTTGAGTGTTGTTGGAGCTGCACTCATCCAGGCAAGTGGAGAGTATTCCATCACACTCCTTACTTGTGGCTTGTAGATGGTGGAAAGGCTTTGGGGAGTCAGGAGGTGAGACACTCACCGCAGAATACCTAGCCTCTGACCTGCTCTTGTTGCCACAGTATTTATGTGGCAGGTCCAGTTAAGTTTCTGGTCAATGGTGACCCCCAGGATGTTGATGGTGGGAGATTCGGTGATGGTAATGCCGTTGAATGTCAAGGGGTAGTGGTTAGATTCTCGCTTGTTGGAGATAGTCACTCTGTGGCACGAATGTTACCTGCCACTTATCAGCCCAAGCCTGAACGTCCAGGTCTTGTTGCATGCGGGCATGGACTGCTTCATTATCTGAGGAGTTTTGAATGGCACTGAACACTGTGCAGTAATCAGCGAACATCCCCATTTCTGACCTTATATTGGAGGGAAGGTCATTGATGAAGCAGCTGAAGATGGTTGGGCCTAGGACACTGCCCTGAGCAACTCCTGCAGCGATGTCCTGGGGCTGTGATGATTGACCTTCAACCACTGCAACCATCTTCCTTTGTGCTAGGTATGATTCCAGCCAGTGGAGAGTTTCCCCCCTGATTCTCATTGACTTCAGTTTTACTAGGGCTCCTTGATGTCACACTCAGTCAAATGCTGCCTTGATGTCAAGGGCAGTCATTCTCACCTCACCTCTGAAATTCAGCTCCTTTGTCCATGCTTGGTCCAAGGCTGTATTGAGGTCGGGAGCCGAGTGGTCTTGGCGGAACCCAAACTGGGCATCAGTGATCAGGTTATTGGTGAGTAAGTGCTGCTTGATAGCACTGTCGATGACCCCTTCTATCACTTTGCTGATGATTGAGAGTAGACTGATACGGTGGTAATTGGCCAGATTGGATTTGTCCTGCTTTTTGTGGACAGGACATACCTGGGCAGTTTTCCACATTGTCTGGTAGATGCCAGTTTTGTAGCTGTACTGGAACAGCTTGGCTAGAGGCGCGGCTAGTTCTGGAGCACAAATCTTCAGCACGACAGCCGGGATGTTGTCAGGGCCCATAGCCTTTGCTGTATCCAGTGCGCTCAGCCATTTCTTGATATCAAGTGGGGTGAATCGAATTGTCTGAAGACTGGCTTCTGTGATGGTGGGGACCTCAGGAGGAGGCCGATAGGGATCATCCACTCGGCACTTCTGGCTGAAGTTGGTTGCAAACGTTTCAGCCTTGTCTTTTGCACTCGTGCTGGGCTCCACCATCATTGAGGATGGGGATATTCATGAAGCCTCCTCCTCCCATTAGTTGTTCAATGGTCCACCACCATTCACGACTGGATGTGGCAGGACTGCAGAGCTTTGATCTGATCCGTTGATTGTGGGATCGCTTAGCCCTGTCTATAGCATGCTGCTTCCGCTTTTTAGCATGCATGTAGTCCTGTGTTGCAGCTTCCCCAGGTTGGCACCTCATCATTTTTAGGTACACCTGGTGCTGCTCCTGGCATGCTCTTCTACACTCCTTATTGAACCAGGGTTGGTCCCCTTGCTTGATGG
Organism: Squalus acanthias; assembly: GCA_030390025.1. NCBI lineage: Eukaryota > Metazoa > Chordata > Chondrichthyes > Squaliformes > Squalidae > Squalus > Squalus acanthias. The sequence continues at coordinate 203,910,969 of CM059427.1, read as the reverse complement.
TAATGGTAGAGTGAGGGATATGCCGAGCCATGAGGTTACAGATTGTGGTGGAATGCAATTCTGCTGCTGCTGATGGCCCAGACCGCCAGCTTTGAGCTGCTAGATCTGTTCTGAATCTATCTCATTTAGCACGGTGGTAGTGCCACATAACACAATGGAGGGTGTCCTCAGTGTGAAGACGGGACTTCGTCTCCACAAGGACTGTGCGGTGGTCACTGCTACCAATACTGTCATGGACAGATGCATCTGCGACAGGTAGATTGGTGAGGTCAAGGTCAAGTAGGTTGTTCCCTCGTGTCGGTTCTCTCACCACATGTCGCAGACCCAGACTGGCAGCTATGTCCTTCAGGACTTGGCCAGCGCGGTCAGCAGTGGTGCTACCGAGCCACTCTTGGTGATGGACATTGAAGTCCCCCACTCAGAGTACATTCGGTGCCCTTGCTACTCTCAGTGATTCTTCCAAGTGGTGTTCAACATGGAGTAGTACTGATTCATCAGCTGAGGGAGGGTGGTAGGTGGCAATCAGCAGGAGGTTTCCTTGCCTATGCTTGACCTGAAGCCATGAGATTTCATGGGGTCCGGAGTCAATGTTGAGGACTCCCAGGGCCACTCCCTCCCAACTATATACCACTGTGCCGCCATCCCTGGTGAGTCTGTCCTGCCGGTGGGACAGGACATACCCAGCAATGGTAATGGAGGAGTTTGGGACATGAGAGGGCACAGGGAAGTGGAGGCTCCTCTCAAAGCACTCACACTTCTTCCCCGTTGCCACCCCCTCAGTCAGAGCCCCAGATTCCTCCTCGGACAGCAGGAGGAGCAGACTTTGGCAGGGCCATCAGAGGCTCCAAAACCCAGAGGACATTCGCCAAGAGTGTCTAAGCAATTGCAGCAGGGAAATGAGCAGGCTGCCTCTACCTCAGCTGAAGCCACAGGGGTAGCACCTCGTAGAAGCACATGGAAGAGAAAGATGACATACAAGCATATTCACAAGGGTAGCCACTTGGATGTTTTATTCAATGTTTCTGTAAAGTTTCCATTGTCACACATAAAAATCTTTATTTTTACCACTTTCCGGTCTTGGACAAAGTTGTGTGCACCTTTGGAAGTGGCTTAGTGAGCAATGGTGGTCAGTGTGAAAGGAATGGCTTGGTCATCGTAGGGATGCTTTATGGTGTTGCTGTGGGGTGGTGCCAACCATGTGGCACCATATGGGTGTAATGGGTAAAGTAAATCTGGTCATCCCTGGCCTCCCGGGCAGCAATGTGCTCGGGTGCTGGTGGGATCTGGACCGCAGGTTCCTCCTCATCTTCCAGCTGATGTTCCTCCTGCTCCTCCTCCTCTGAAGAGGCTGTGCGCTCAGTGCCTTGCTCCTCATGCAGCGCTAATGCTCGCTGGTGCGCTATGTTGTGCAGGGCGCAGCTGACCACAATGACTCTGGAGACCCTGGCTGGTGCGTACTGAAGGGCTCCTCCAGATCTGTCAAGGCATCTGAAGCACATTTTCAGCATGCCTATTGTCTGCTCTATGACACATCTGGTGGAAATGTGGCTATCATTACATCTCTCCTGGGCCTCAGTACTTGTCCTCCTCAAGGGTGTCATGACCCACGTCTTCAGTGGATAGCCCTTATCTCCAAGCAGCCAGCCAGAAAGTCTGTTTGGAGCAGTGAAGAGCTGAGGGAGGTTGGACTGGTGAAGGATGAAAGAGTCATGACAGCTGCCAGGGAATTTGGCGCACACATGCGTGACGATCTTCCTAAGGTTTCAGACCAGCTGCACATTGAGGAAGTGGAAGCCCTTGCCATTGACAAAGACTCCTGGGTTATGATGGGGTGCCCTGATGGCCACATGTGTGCAGTCGATGACGCCCTGCACCCGTGGGAAGCCAGCCAAAGTGGCAAAGCCGAGCGCCCGCTCAGTAACACTGGCTTCATCAGTGGCAAAGTTGATACAATTGGCTGACTTGTCAAAGATGGCATCGGTGACCTGTGTGATGCATCTGTGGGCGACCGACTGCAAGATGCTGCAAATGTCTGCTGCCAATCCCTGGAAGGAGCCTGAGGCGAAGAGGTTGAGGGCACTGGTGACTTTGACAGCCACTGGTAAGGCGTGTCCACCCATTCTTCTGGCCTGCAGGTCTTGCTCCAGCAATGTGGAAATGTCTGCGACAATAGCCTGAGCCTCCTTTGGCACTGGTGCTCAGTCATGTTGAGATAGCTCATCCACTGCCTGTATACCCTGTGTTGGGGTATCGCTTCTGCGCTGATGCCCTCTTGCCCTGTGCAGCATCAGGTGGTTGAGGAGAAGGTTGGTGGTGTTGTTGTTGGTGCCGCTGGTGTACCTGGTGCTGCTGGTGTTGGGGCTCATCGTGGTCCGATTCTGAGGACCAAGCTGAGACAATATAAACGGCGCCTATGCTTATGAAATAGATGGCAGGTCAAGTAGAGATGACAGAAGCAATCTGTCAATGGTGAGAGAGGTTCTACCAATGAAGTGACACTAGATGGCGACATTGCTGGCAACACTTGCAGCCTGCAGAAAGTTAAATCTGAGCTGGCAATGCAGTCAGCAACAGCTTCTGCCTTAGGAAAGTGATCGGCTGTGAGGTGGGAGGTTTTATAGTACATTTCATGCTGTCAACTGGTCAGCTGGATCAATGGCCACTCAACTCCCGCCTCAGGTTGACAGACGTGGTTCCCGAGCTGCGTGAATCCCGTGGTCATCCAGGGAAATTTGAAAGGTGGGTTAAAAAAGGCGTTAAGGGCCAGACAAGTACCTGATAATGATTTTAATTAGGTCGCCCGCCTCTGCCGTTCGGGTTGCTGCCGCGCTGACAAACGCGCCCGAGGGAAAGGCACGTGGGGGGGCGGGATGACAGCGGCTTCCTTATCCGCCCCAAGATATTTCGCATTTCCCAAATGACCCGCCTCCAATCGCTCCCGCACGGACCCCAGAAAATTCTGGCCACTTGGTGTCCTCCTCACAGCTTACTGTCCCACATAACTTTGTATCGTCAGCAAACTTGGATACGTTACACTCGGTCCCTTCATCCAAATCATCGATGTAGATTGTGAATAACCGAGGCCCAAGCACTGATCCTTGTGGTACCGCATTAGTTACAGTCTGCCAATCTGAAAATGATCAGTTTATTCCTACTCTCTCTTTTTTCTGTCCGTTAACCAATCCTCAATCCATGCCAATATATTACCCTCAATCCCATGAGCCCTAATTTTGTGTAATAACCTCTTGTGTGGCACCTCATCGCATGCTTTTTGAAAATCCAAATACACCACATCCACAGGTTCCCCCTTATCTACTCTGCTAGTTACAACCTCAATAAACTCTAACAGATTCGTCAAACACAGGAAAGTTGGCCTTCTTGAAACTTGAACCTTCTTGAACCTCTGTAGTCCGTGTGGTGAAGGTGCTGTTAGGGAGGGAGTGCCAGGATTTTGACCCATCGACGATGAAGGAACAGCTGATATATTTCCAAATTAGGATGGTGTGTGACTTGGAGGGGAACTTGGAGGTGGTGGTGTTCCCATACGCCTGCTGCCCTCGTCCTTCTAGATGGTAGAGGTCACGGGTTTGGGAGGTGCTGTTGAAGAAGCCTTGGCGAGTTGCAGCAGTGCATCTTGTAGATGGTACACACTGCAGCCACGGTGCGCCGGTGGTGGAGGGAGTGGGTTAGTTCCGAGTGTTAGAAATGATCCAGTGAAACCGCCTCTTACCAGTCACCTCAATCTAACATAAGAATTAGAATTAGGAGCAGGAGTCGGCCATACGGCCCCTTGAGCCTGCTCTGCCATTCAATAAGATGGCTGATCTTCGACCTCAACTCCACCTTCCTGGCCGATCCCCATATCCCTTGATTCCCCAAGAGTCCAAAATGTTTTCGATCTCAGCCTTGAATATACTCAACGACTCAGCATCCACAGCCCTCTGGGGCAGAGAGTTCCAAAGATTCACAACCCTCTGAGTGAAGAAATTCCTCATCTCAGTCTTAAATGGCCGACTCCTTATCCTGAGACTATGCCCCCTGGTTCTAGACTCTCCAGCCAGGGGAAACAACCTCTCAGCATTTACCCTGTCAATCCCCCTCAGAGTTTTATATGTTTCAATGAGATCACCTCTCATTCTTCTAAACTCCAGAGAGTATAGGCCCATTCGACTCAATCTCTCCTCATAGGACAGCCCTCTTATCCCAGGGATCAATCTAGTGAACCTTCGCAAAGGCTACTTCTGTACTTGTGAATAATGCACTAGGTCACAAGTGAGACTTGACGGGTCACTCCATCCTACAGTCCCATCACAGATCCAATTGCTTCTTAACTAATTCCGGGTTTTTGCCTTCAATTCCCCACCTGAAATCCATTCAGTGTCTGGCTCACTCTCGGTGCTGAACTTCCTACCATCACTCCTAACTTTGCCTTTGGACCCTGTGTCCTAATCTCTGCCGGACACAGCTTTATTTCAAGAACTGTTCTTCCTCATCAGAATCTATTCAGAGCAGCTTTTCCCCTCCTCTCCCTACACTGGGATACACATGGGCTAGATTCTCACCTCTCTCGGGATCTCTTTCTATATCTCTAATTCTCTGTCTCTCTCGTCCCTTGGGATAATTTTCTGTCACCATTGGATGGTGATCTGACTGAACGAATCACCCGCCCAATTTTCAATCCGCTGGCTTTGGGGGGGATGAGAATAGCGTGGGTTTTATGGCTGTGCGTTCCGCTCCAGTCTGTGTCGGCGTTTACCCTCCACACGAGCAAATAGTCCCAATCACATTTACCCGCCCTGTTCCCGTATCCCTTCAACCCCCTTTTCCTTCATCCCCCTCTCCAATCTATTCTTCAATGTTGACACCCTTTCTGCCTCAGTCCACTAACCCTGGGGGTGAAACCACAGCCTCACATCTCTCCATGTGAAGAGGTTTCTCCTGTCTTCTGTTCTAAATCGCTTACTGTTCTGGTCATTATCTCATTGCTGTTTGTGGGAGCTTGCTGTGCGCAGATTGGCTGCCACGTTTCCTCCATTACAACAGTGACTCCACTTCAAAAAAAAGTACTTCATTGGCTGTGAAGTGCTTTGGGACGTCCTGAGGCTGTGAAAGGCGCTATATGAATGCCAGTTCTTTGTATTTTAAGGAAGCAGTTCTAAGTTAAGATGTCCAGCAGGTTGCCGCATCTATCCAAGAATCTGCAATCGCTGCCAAAAACCTTCCACGAATCACATCAACGCTTTCAGTCTCAGCGTCAGATGACCTTCGACAGCAACTGCCGTAAAACCTGCTGTACGAGTTACCATTAGATCTAGTGTGCTTGATGCGTGTTTCTGTCGATGGCAAGTGAGAGCAGAAGTTGCACCCCACAGCTTGGGTACGGAAGCCTAATGGTTTTGGTATTGGAATGCAATCCAGAGATTGAAGCTGGGAATTTTAATTCCTTCCACCTGGCAGACACCAGGCAGAACAAGAGTTAAAATTCCAAGCAGTGCACTCGTAACAACAACAACTTGCATTTATACAGCGCCTTTAACATAGTAAAATCTCCCAAGGTGCTTCACAGGAATGACTATCAGACAACCTTTGACATCAAGCCACATAAGGAGATATTGAAACAGGTAGAGGCAGGTTTTAAGGAGCATCTTAAAGAAGGGGAGAGGTGGAGAGACTTCTTGGGGAAAATGCTCAAGAGGCCAGAATTGGAGGAGCGCAGAGATCTCAGAGGGGTTGTGGGGATGGAGGAGGTTACAGAGACAGGGAGGGGCGAGGGCCATGGAGGGATTTGAAAACAAGGATGAGAATTTTAAAATCGAGGTGTTGCCGGACCGGGAGCCACTCTGTTTCCACCCCGCGACCAATTAAATACCGCCATTTCTTGGGCAAGACTTGGACGACATTCAGGCTTGGGCTGATAAGTGGCAGGTAACATTCGCGCCACACAAGTGCCAGGCAATGACTATCTCCAACAAGCGAGAGTCTAACCACCACCCCTTGACATTCAACGGCATTACCATCGCCGAATCCCCCACCATCAACATCCTGGGGGTCACCATTGATCAGAAACTTAACTGGACCAGCCACATAAATACTGTGGCCACAAGAGCAGGTCAGAGGCTGGGTATTCTGCGGCGAGTGTTTCACCTCGACTCCTCAAAGCCTTTCCACCATCTACAAGGCACAAGTAAGGAATGTGATGGAATACTCTCCACTAGCCTGGATGAGTGCAGCTCCAACAACACTCAAGAAGCTCGACACCATCCAGGACAAAGCAGCCCGTTTGATTGGCACCCCATCCACCACCTTGAACATTCACTCCCTCCACCACCGGCATACTGTGGCTGCAGTGTGTACCATCTACAAGATGCACTGCAGCACCTCCCAACATTCGTGACCTCTTCCACCTAGGACAAGGGCAGCAGGCACATGAGACCACCACCTCCAAGTTCCCCTCCAAGTCACACACCACCCGGACTTGGAAATATATCGCCGTTCCTTCATCGTCGCTGGGTCAAAATTCTGGAACTCCCTCCCCAACAGCACTGTGGGAGTACCTTCACCACACGGACTGCAGCGGTTCAAGACGGCGGCTCACCACCACCTTCTCAAGGGCAACTAGGGATGGACAATAAATGCTGGCCTTACCAGCGACGCCCACATCCCATAAAGACGAATTTTAAAAAGATCCCGAGAGATATGAATCTAACCCATGTATATCCCAGTGCAGGGAGAGGAGCGTAAAAGGTGAGAAATGCTCTGAATACATTCTGACAAGGAAGACATTTTTTTTTTACCTTTTAACTCCAAAGTATTTTCAGAGTGGAAAGAAATACAGACATGGGTCACAGTCCCATTTTCAAATGTGAGTGAGTGTGCATTACACGCTAAAACTGACAGTAGCAGGGCTCCTCACTGAACCAGTCCCTTTAATTTCAATGGAATATCCCTGCCATCTGATCCACTCACCCAGAACGACAGTGCATGGCAGGATGTAAATCTCTCTCCATCTCCCCTGCTCCTGGTCCAGCTAGGCAACCATTTGATGGGTACAGAGAACCCTCTTGCCCAGATAACCACTCCCCATACCCAGGAGGGTGGGGTGGGATCACTTTATAATGTGCAAGAGACTTACCTGCTGACCTCCTGCCTCGATCCTGCCTGGCTTCTCCTTTAAGCAGATCGGGTCCTGATGTCGTCATATTAACCCCAGGCCCTCTGTGGGGAAAACCCTGGTGACTTCTCACCGAGGCCAAAACTAGCTGGGAACAGGAGACAGAGACGCATAGGGGGACGGGGCGAGAGACAGGGGCAGGGAGAGTGACGGGAATGGGTACGGGAAGCTCAGTTTAACATCTCATCCGAATGACCTCACCTCCAATAGTGCGGCGCTCCCTCAGTACTGCCCCCCCGACAGTGCAGCGCTGCTTCAGTACTGCCCCTCCGACAGTGCAGCGCTCCCTCAGTACTGCCCCTCCGACAGTGCAGCGCTCCCTCAGTACTGACCCTCCGACAGTGCGGCGCTCCCTCAGTACTGCCCCTCCGACAGTGCAGCGCTGCTTCAGTACTGACCCTCCGACAGTGCAGCGCTCCCTCAGTACTGCCCCTCCGACAGTGCGGCGCTCCCTCAGTACTGCCCCTCCGACAGTGCGGCGCTCCCTCAGTACTGCCCCTCCGACAGTGCAGCGCTCCCTCAGTACTGCCCCTCCGACAGTACAGCGCTCCCTCAGTACTGCCCCTCCGACAGTGCAGCGCTCCCTCAGTACTGCCCCCCGACAGTGCAGCGCTCCCTCAGTACTGCCCCTCCGACAGTACAGCGCTCCCTCAGTACTGCCCCTCCGACAGTGCAGCGCTCCCTCAGTACTGCCCCTCTGACAGTGCGGCGCTCCCTCAGTACTGCCCCCCCGACAGTGCGGCGCTCCCTCAGTACTGCCCCTCCGACAGTGCGGCGCTCCCTGAGAATCACTGGATGACTTTCTGTAGAGCAAATCATCTGGACACCAGAGGGCTGTTTAACCAGGTTACATGCTAGCGTGTTCGAGCAGTCAGACCAGTTAGCACAGAGACACCAGTGCTGATCTCTACTGAACCAGCAGAACATTGTTAGAAATGCTCACTTATGAATGTTGATGGGATTTTCAAAAAAAATGTAAAGTCTTCTGCTTGCTGTAACAGAGTTGGAACGAAATTGGGAGGAAAAACAGGTTGAATTTCAGAGAATGGTGGGCAGCAGTGCCTTTATTTTGAGACAGAAAACGCTTGATTTAAGATTACAATTAAGTACCAGATTTCACCATTTGATAGATACCAGCATTCACCGGACTATTCCCATCAGGGTAAATCTGAAAGATATTCCCCAGACACCGGTTAAGGTATCAGATGCTCCAGTGCTGAGGGACACGTTACAGACTCCGATATCAACCTGCCCAACTGGGCAGGAAATCTTGCAGCGAGTTGTCAATTCTCATCCTTATTTTCAAATCTCGCCATGGCCTCGCCCCTCCCTATCCCTGTAACCTCCTCCAGCTCGACAACCCTCCGAGATATCTGCGCTCCTCCAACTCTGGCCTCTTGCGCATCCCCGATTTTAATCGCTCCACCATTGGCGGCCGTGCCTTCAGCTGCAGAGGCCCCAAGCTCTGGAATTCCCTCCCTGAACCTCTCCGCCTCGCTCTCCTCCTTTCAGTTGTTCCTTAAAACCTACCTCCTGTCCTAATATCTCCTTACGTGGGTCGGTGTAAAATTTTGTTTGATAATTGTTCCTGTGAAGCGCCTTGAGATGTTTTACTACGTTAAAGACACTATATAAATCCAAGTTTTTGTTGTCGAGTCTCAATGTGATCCTTTCAGTAAAGTAGCTCACCTACAAGGCCGTGAGTTTAGGCAGTTGTGCGGTACTGAGCATTATGTAAACCCAGTATGGTGAGCACGTACATTAAACGTTATCACAGCTGGTGCCGATACATTGTAGGTTATCCACACGCTAATTAAGGAACAGGAGCGCTGTGGGAATGGGAATTACCGCTAGAGCCAAACTCTGTGACAAGCACACTTGAGTCTAACAAGGAGCTCCTCTTGCTCGTCTCAAACACCCCCCAATCCTAACATCAAAGTAATTGGTAGAAGGATTAGAGGGGAGTGGAGGAGAACTTTTTTCACCCAGAGGGTGGTGGGGGTCTGGAACTCACTCACGCATTTAAAAAGTACTTGGATATGCACTTGAAGTGCCGTAACCTGCAGGGCTACGGACCAAGAGCTGGAAAGTGGGATTAGGCTGGAGAGCTCTTTCTTGGCTGGCACTGACACGATGGGCCGAATGGCCTCATTCTGTGCCGTAAATTTCTATGATTCTATGATCAAATCATTGCCTATTGCCCATGTACGGCATCACCTCTCCCACCCAGATCTGTGCTGGGATCAACACTGTCAAAGGGCGTTTTACCAAGGACCCGAATTGAGGTTTTTGTTCCGATCTGTCCCCGGGATAACTTCAAACCCAGTGCCCCATTCAGTCAGTCAACGGAAGCCCTTTGATCCTGCACCTAACTCAAGGAATCAGACTCCAGGTCTGTGCCAGTGGAACGAGACTTTAAAGACAGGCGAACACAGCATGAACATTCTGTACAGCGAGTAAAGCGGAAACAATTCCTGCAAAAGCAAAAGGACAGGTACGTACATCACCTTGAATACTAACAGACGCCTCCAGCACTCTGCTCTAGGCTGATGTGCAGACAGGCCACCGAGACTCGCCTCAGTTGCTCAGTCCAGCTCTCCAGTCACAGTAACCACTGCCGGAGTCACAGAATTACCGTGAAATTGGAGATCTGTGAACAGGGTGTCACTAAGCCGGTTAGCTACAGCGTAAAACAGGTTCTCAAACTGGGGGACACATTCCCCTGGGAGCGGATTTGGGGGGTGGGGGGGGGGGGGGGTGGCGTGTGACAAGGTTAGCGGAGAAGAGGGCTCACAAGGACACATGGGCTTTGTCCCTCAAATCCCAGTGCGTGGCACCTAAGCATCGCTGACCAACGTGCTTGCCTCACATCAGCGCTCCCTCCCGCGCGATATCTAACTGGCGGGAGTGTGATGTTCGATATTTGGGAACCAATGGCAAGGGTTTTTATTTCAACTTGAGGTGAAAGTAAAAACAGGAAACACAATCCTTGGACTTGGGATTCACATACTGGCTCTTGACTGCAATGTGTGGGTACTTGGAAAGGGGGTGCAGGGGTGGGGGGCAAGGGAGGGGAAAGAGCAAAAACCAGAAAGATTTGTGATTCTCTGTGCTACAATTCAAAAATATTTCATTGGCTGTGAAGCGCTTTGCAATGTCCCGAGGTGGTGAAAGGCGCTGGAGAAATGCAAATTCTCTCTTAAGCCAATGCACATCTATTGTCCAAAATTGCCGGCACCACCAATAGCTCTTGGTGCTTATCCAGGTCTCTCCAGACAATCTGTAATCCTATTATAGTTGAAGGGGAGGGACTAGTATGACAATTTCTCACACCCACTAGCAACTATACTGAAATCCTACCGACATCGCCCTCCTCTGAAGCAGTTCGTCACATCATACGGGTGCGGCGTATTTACGCTTATGTCATGTCATCGATGATGGAGCACATGGCCGCGTCTTTATCGCTAACCTCTTCATTCTTGGATGAAGGGTCCGTCTCGGTGTCCGCCTGTCCGCAGCAGACGCTCTCGTCCACGTCCATGGGCTCGGCCTTGACCTTGGCCAGGAGGTCCCCAGCTTCGGCCAGGTCATCGGGCAGCGAGGTGAGGCTGCTCTGGATCACCTCCACCACCCGGTCCAGGTGTTTCTGGAAGCGCTCGGCCGTCTCCAGCCGCTGCCTCTTCTGCACCTCCATCATCACGCGCAGGGTCTCCCTGGCCTGGTGAGGCCGGTACTCGTTGATGAGGTGGTGCATGTGAACGAACAAGAGCTTGAGGTCCTCCAGTTTCTCCTCCCGCTTGATGCTCCCAGGGCTCTTGATCAGGATGTCCAGCAGGTCCAGGAAATTCACCAGGATGGACATGTTGAGCTTCTTGAGCTCCTTCTTATGGTCGAACTGCGGGGGGTGCAGCCTCTCTATGCCCTGCCCCTCCAAGGGGCGGATGATCAGATCGTCGCACTGGAACTGGTTGCCAAACATGGTGTAGCTGTCCCTGATGGGAGGCGGGGGCTTGGGGGCAAAGCCCTTGCGGACATTGTCATCTGTATACTCCTTGTAGTACTGCGTCGGAGGCAGGGGCAACGCACTCACCTGCTGTGGCTCACCCATTGCGCTCAATGGAAGTGGAACTAGAAGAAAGACAATGGAATGAGCTCGATCCTGTGGTTTTATTGTTCATTCCAGGCAAGGCCGGCATTCATTGCCCTAGTTACCCCGAGAAGGTGGTGCACGCCTCAATTTTAAAATTCTGATCCTGGTTTTCAAATCCCTCCATGGCCTCTCCCCCTCCCTATCACAGTAACCTCTTCCAGCCCGAGGAGATCTCTGCGCTCCTCCAATTCTGGCCTCTGTGAATCTCCGATTTTAATCGCTCCACCATCGGCGGCCGTGCCTTCAGCTGCCGAGGCTCGAGGCTCTGGAATTCCCTCCCTAAACCTCTCTCTCTCCTCCTTTAAGATGCTCCTTAAAACCTCAACCTCTTTGGCCAAGCTTTTGGTCATCTGCCCTAATATCCCCTTAGGTGGTTCGGTGTCAAATATTTGTTTGATTACGCTCCTGTGAAGCGCCTTGGGACGTTTTATGTTAAAGGTGCTATATAAATGCACGTTGTTGCTGTTGTTGAACCTTCCTCTTGAACCTCTGTAGTCCCGGGTGGTTTGTTACTCCTTGTAGCCGGTTTAATACAAACGGATTGACTTGCTCAGCCACTAGAGGGCAGCTAAGAGTCAACCACGTTGGAGTGGGACTGGAGTCACAATAATCACAGATTAATCCAGAGAACCGAGTTCAAATCCCACCACGGTTAGTTTGAGAATTTGAATTCAGTTTATTAAAAATAATTGGATAAAAAAGCTGGTCTCAGTAACAGTAACCGTGAGGCTGTCGGATCGTCGTAAAAACCCAACTGGTCTGGGCCTATATGTGACTCCAGTCCCACACCAACGTGGTTGACTCTTAACTGCCCTCTAGTGGCCGAGCGAGACACTCAGTTTGTATCAAACCCTCTCCCAGCGGTTCAAGGAGGCGGCCCACCCCCACCTTCTCAGGGCAACAAATGCCGGCCTTGCCAGCGACGCCCACATCCCGAGAATGGAAAAATAAAGATCCCAGAAAATGTGGACACAATTTATCATTGAACAGTCTGTCAACTCCCCCCTCCCAAATACACTGGGAATAAACACCACTCCCCCTCCCAAATACACTGGGAATAAACACCACTCCCCCTCCCAAATACACTGGGAATAAACACCACTCCCCCTCCCAAATACACTGGGGTTAAACACCCCCTTCTTGTACACTGGGGTTAAATCTCCCCCCCCCTTCTTGTACACTGGGGTTAAATCTCTCCCCCCCCCCCTTCTTGTACACTGGGGTTAAATCTCCCCCCCCCCCCCCCCCTTCTTGTACACTGGGGTTAAATCTCCCCACCTCCTTCTTGTACACTGGGGTTAAATCTCCCCCCCCCCTTCTTGTACACTGGGGTTAAATCTCCCCCCTTCTTGTACACTGGGGTTAAATCTCCCCCCCCCTTCTTGTACACTGGGGTTAAATCTCCCTCCTTCTTGTACACTGGGGTTAAATCTCCCCCCCCTTCTTGTACACTGGGGTTAAATCCCCCTCCTTCTTGTACACTGGGGTTAAATCCCCCCCTTCTTGTACACTGGGGTTAAATCCCCCTCCTTCTTGTACACTGGGGTTAAATCTCCCCCCTTCTTGTACACTGGGGTTAAATCCCCCTCCTTCTTGTACACTGGGGTTAAATCCCCCTCCTTCTTATACACTGGGGTTAAATCCCCCTCCTTCTTGTACACTGGGGTTAAATCTCCCCCCCTTCTTGTACACTGGGGTTAAATCTCCCACCCTTCTTGTACACTGGGGTTAAATCCTCCCCCCCCCCCCCTTCTTGTACACTGGGGTTAAATCTCCCCCCTTCTTGTACACTGGGGTTAAATCCTCCCCCCCCTTCTTGTACACTGGGGTTAAATCCCCTCTCCTCCCTTCTTGTACACTGGGGTTAAATCTCCCCCCTTCTTGTACACTGGGGTTAAATCCCCTCTCCCCCCTTCTTGTACACTGGGGTTAAATCCCCTCTCCCCCCTTCTTGTACACTGGGGTTAAATCGCCCCCCTTCTTGTACACTGGGGTTAAATCTCCCCCCCCCCTTCTTGTACACTGGGGTTAAATCTCCCCACCTCCTTCTTGTACACTGGGGTTAAATCTCCCCCCCCCCCCCTTCTTGTACACTGGGGTTAAATCTCCCCCCTTCTTGTACACTGGGGTTAAATCTCCCCCCCCCTTCTTGTACACTGGGGTTAAATCTCCCTCCTTCTTGTACACTGGGGTTAAATCTCCCCCCCCCTAATTGTACACTGGGGTTAAATCCCCCTCCTTCTTGTACACTGGGGTTAAATCCCCCCCTTCTTGTACACTGGGGTTAAATCCCCCTCCTTCTTGTACACTGGGGTTAAATCTCCCCCCTTCTTGTACACTGGGGTTAAATCCCCCTCCTTCTTGTACACTGGGGTTAAATCCCCCTCCTTCTTATACACTGGGGTTAAATCCCCCTCCTTCTTGTACACTGGGGTTAAATCTCCCCCCCTTCTTGTACACTGGGGTTAAATCTCCCACCCTTCTTGTACACTGGGGTTAAATCCTCCCCCCCCCCCTTCTTGTACACTGGGGTTAAATCTCCCCCCTTCTTGTACACTGGGGTTAAATCCTCCCCCCCCTTCTTGTACACTGGGGTTAAATCCCCTCTCCTCCCTTCTTGTACACTGGGGTTAAATCTCCCCCCTTCTTGTACACTGGGGTTAAATCCCCTCTCCCCCTTCTTGTACACTGGGGTTAAATCTCCCCCCTTCTTGTACACTGGGGTTAAATCCCCTCTCCCCCCTTCTTGTACACTGGGGTTAAATCTCCCCCCTTCTTGTACACTGGGGTTAAATCGCCCCCCTTCTTGTACACTGGGGTTAAATCTCCTCCCTTCTTGTACACTGGAGTTAAATCTCCTCCCTTCTTGTACACTGGGGTTAAATCCCCTCTCCCCCCCTTCTTGTACACTGGGGTTAAATCTCCTCCCTTCTTGTACACTGGGGTTAAATCCCCTCTCCCCCCTTCTTGTACACTGGGGTTAAATCTCCTCCCTTCTTGTACACTGGGGTTAAATCTCCTCTCCCCCCTTCTTGTACACTGGGGTTAAACCTCCCCCCTTCTTGTACACTGGGGTTAAACCTCCCCCCTTCTTGTACACTGGGGTTAAACCTCCCCCCTTCTTGTACACTGGGGTTAAATCTCCTCTCCCCCCTTCTTGTACACTGGGGTTAAACCTCCCCCCTTCTTGTACACTGGGGTTAAACCTCCCCCCTTCTTGTACACTGGGGTTAAACCTCCCCCCTTCTTGTACACTGGGGTTAAACCTCCCCCCTTCTTGTACACTGGGGTTAAACCTCCCCCCTTCTTGTACACTGGGGTTAAATCCCCCCCTTCTTGTACACTGGGGTTAAACCTCCCCCCTTCTTGTACACTGGGGTCAAACCTCCCCCCTTCTTGTACACTGGGGTTAAACCTCCCCCCTTCTTGTACACTGGGGTTAAATCTTCCCCCTTCTTGTACACTGGGGTTAAATCTCCTCCCTTCTTGTACACTGGGGTTAAACCTCCCCCCTTCTTGTACACTGGGGTCAAACCTCCCCCTTCTTGTACACTGGGGTTAAATCCCCCCCTTCTTGTACACTGGGGTTAAATCTCCTCCCTTCTTGTACACTGGGGTTAAACCTCCCCCCTTCTTGTACACTGGGGTTAAATCCCCCCCTTCTTGTACACTGGGGTTAAACCTCCCCCCTTCTTGTACACTGGGGTCAAACCTCCCCCCTTCTTGTACACTGGGGTTAAATCCCCCCCTTCTTGTACACTGGGGTTAAACCTCCCCCCTTCTTGTACACTGGGGTTAAACCTCCCCCCTTCTTGTACACTGGGGTCAAACCTCCCCCCTTCTTGTACACTGGGGTTAAATCCCCCCCTTCTTGTACACTGGGGTTAAATCCCCCCCCCTTCTTGTACACTGGGGTCAAACCTCCCCCCTTCTTGTACACTGGGGTTAAATCCCCCCCTTCTTGTACACTGGGGTTAAATCTCCTCCCTTCTTGTACACTGGGGTTAAACCTCCCCCCTTCTTGTACACTGGGGTTAAATCCCCCCCTTCTTGTACACTGGGGTTAAATCCCCCCCCCCTTCTTGTACACTGGGGTCAAACCTCCCCCCTTCTTGTACACTGGGGTTAAATCCCCCCCTTCTTGTACACTGGGGTTAAATCTCCTCCCTTCTTGTACACTGGGGTTAAACCTCCCCCCTTCTTGTACACTGGGGTTAAATCCCCCCCTTCTTGTACACTGGGGTTAAACCTCCCCCCTTCTTGTACACTGGGGTCAAACCTCCCCCCTTCTTGTACACTGGGGTTAAATCTCCCCCCTTCTTGTACACTGGGGTTAAATCTCTCCCCCCCTTCTTGTACACTGGGGTTAAATCTCCCCCCTTCTTGTACACTGGGGTTAAATCTCTCCCCCCTTCTTGTACACTGGGGTTAAATCTCCCCCCTTCTTGTACACTGGGGTTAAATCTCCCCCCTTCTTGTACACTGGGGTTAAATCCCCCCCTTCTTGTACACTGGGGTTAAATCCCCCCCCTTCTTGTACACTGGGGTTAAATCTCCCCCCTTCTTGTACACTGGGGTTAAATCCCCCCCTTCTTGTACACTGGGGTTAAATCTCCCCCCTTCTTGTACACTGGGGTTAAATCCCCCCCTTCTTGTACACTGGGGTTAAATCCCCCCCTTCTTGTACACTGGGGTTAAATCTCCCCCCTTCTTGTACACTGGGGTTAAATCCCCCCCTTCTTGTACACTGGGGTTAAATCTCCTCCCTTCTTGTACACTGGGGTTAAATCTCTCCCCTTCTTGTACACTGGGGTTAAATCTCCCCCCTTCTTGTACACTGGGGTTAAATCTCCTCCCTTCTTGTACACTGGGGTTAAATCCCCCCTTCTTGTACACTGGGGTTAAATCTCTCCCCCCCTTCTTGTACACGGGGGTTAAATCCCTCCCCCCTTCATGTACACTGGGGTTAAACCTGGTGATTCTGAAGCGCCGCCGCTGCCTCCCGCTCCTCGGCCTCAGTTCCAGGCCTCGGGCCTACTCACCAAGCCGGCCGCCGCCAACGCCTCCTCTTCCTGTTCCTCCTCCTCACTCTGAATGGTCCGCCAGAGGATGATTGACAGCAGACTTCTCCAACCCATTGGACGGCGGTGCTGCCAATCACAGCTCCCGCCCGGCGACCACGCCCCCCGGGGGAGGAGGCGGGACCGCATTCTTGAGCATGCGTAGTCCACGCCGTCAGTCTTTTAAAGGGACAGGCACCAACAACAACAACAACAACAACTTGTATTTATATAGCGCCTTTAACGTAGGAAAATGTCCCAAGGCGCTTCACAGGAGTATTTTAGCACAAAAATTTGACACCAAGCCACATAAGGAGAATTTAGGGCAGGTGACCAAAACCTTTGTCAAAGAGGTAGGTTTTAAGCAGCGTCTTAAAGGAGGAAAGAGAGGTAGCGAGGCGGAGAGGTTTAGGCAGGGAATTCCAGAGCTTAGAGCCTCAGCAGTTGAAGGCACGGCCGCCAATGGTGGAACGATTAAAATCAGGGATGCGCAAGAGGCCAGAATTGGAGGAGCGCAGATATCTCGGAGGGTTGTGGGGCTGGAAGAGATTACAGAGATAGGGAGGGGGCATCGCTGGCAAGGCCGGCATTTATTGCCCATCCCTAATTGCGCTTGAGAAGGTGGTGGTGAGCCCCCTTCTTGAACCGCTGCAGTCCGTGTGGTGAAGGTGCTCCCACAGGGCTGTTAGGGAGGGAGTTCCAGGATTTTGACCCAGTGACGATGAAGGTTCGGCGATATACTTCCAAGTCAGGATGGTGTGTGTCTTGGAGGGGAACTTGGAAGCGGTGGTGCTCCCACGTGCCTGCTGCCCTTTTCCTTCTAGGTGGAAGAGGTCGTGGGTTTGGGAGGTGCTGCCGAAGAAGCCTTGGTGAGTTGCTGCAGTGCATCTTGTAGATGGTACACACTGCAGCCACGGTGCGCCGGTGGTGGAGGGAGTTAATGTTTAAGGTGGTGGATGGGGTGCCAATCAAGCGGGCTGCTTTGTCCTGGATGGTGTTGAGCTTCTTGAGTGTTGTTGGAGCCGCACTCATCCAGGCAGTGGAGAGTATTCCATCACACTCCTGACTTGTGCCTTGCAGATGGTGGAAAGGCTTTGGGGAGTCAGGAGGTGAGACACTTGCCGCAGAATACCCAGCCTCTGACCTACTCTTATTGCCACAGTATTTATGTGGCTGGTCCAGTTAAGTTTCTGGTCAATGGGGACCCCCAGGATGTTGATGATGGGGGATTCGGCAATGGTAATGCCGTTGAATGTCAAGGAGTGGTGGTTAGACTCTCGCTTGTTGGAGATAAAAGTGAGAAGTCGCACAACACCAGGTTATAGTCCAACAGCTTTATTTGAAATCACAAGCTTTCGGAGCGCTGCTCCTTCGTCAGATGAAGTGAAGAAATACATATGGGCACAGCATAAATAGTCAGAGAACAATGCAAGACGACTACAGTTAATCTTTCTAACTGCCCTTTATCACACCTCGGCAGAGAGACAATCACGGCAATCAAAGGTGTGGATGGTGTCCAAACAGGTCAGTCAGGAAAACATGACATCAAAGACGATAGCAAAATACATCAAAGACAATGAGGTGGGGTCACAAGGGGTCAATGTGGCAGATGCTGGGGTCTGGATGGAAAACAAAAAACTTTTTTTGCTGGAAATCACAGCAGGTCCGGCCGCATCTGTGTAGAGAGAACAAGCCAATGACGACTCGAGTCTGGATGACTCTACGTCAGGTGGGGTTACATGTAGCGTGACATGAACCCAAGATCCCGGTTGAGGCCGTCCTCATGGGTGCTAAACTTGGCTATCAGTTTCTGCTCGATGATTTTGCGTTGTCGTGTGTCTCGAAGGCCGCCTTGGAGAACGCTTACCCGAAGATCGGAGGCTGAATGTCCTTGACTGCTGAAGTGTTCCCCGACTGGGAGGTAACACTCCTGCCTGGACCCCCAGTCCAACACCGGCATCTCCGCATTGTTGGAGATAGTCATTGCCTGGCACTTCTGTGGCGCGAATGTTACCTGCCACTTATCAGCCCAAGCCTGAACGTCGTTCAGGTCTTGCGCTCCGAAAGCTTGTGATTTCAAATAAAGCTGTTGGACTATAACCTGGTGTTGTGCGACTTCTCACTTTTGTCAAGGACATTCAGCCTCCGATCTTTGGATGAGCTGAAGGGAGGCCAACCAGGAATGCGTTGGAATAGTCAAGTCTAGAGGTAACAAAGGCATGGATGAGGGTTTCAGCAGCGGATGAGCTGAGGCAGGGGCAGAGACGGGCAATGTTGCGGAGGTGTAAATAGGCTCTCTTAGTTATGCTGCGGATATGCGGTCGGGAGCTCATTTCAGGGTCAAATATGACACGAAGGTTGCGAACAGTGTGGTTCAGCCTCAGACAGATGTTAGGGAGAGAGATGGAGTTAGTGGCTAGCGAAAGGAGTTTGTGGCGGGGACCGAAAGCAATGGCTTCGGTCTTCCCAATATTTAATTGGAAATTTTTTTTGCTCATCCAGAACTGTAAGTTGGACAAGCAGTCTGACCAAGAAAGGTGCAGAGTTAAAAAACCCCTGTAAATACTGACACACTCCCGGGGACCCCCTGTAAATACTGACACACTCCCGGGGACCCCCTGTAAATACTGACACACTCCCGATGACCCCCTGTAAATACTGAAACACTCCCGGGGACTCCCTGTAAATACTGACACACTCCTGGGGACCCCCTGTAAATACTGACACACTCCCGATGACCCCCTGTAAATACTGACACACTCCCGATGACCCCCTGTAAATACTGACACACTCCCGGGAACACCCTGTAAATACTGACACACTCCCCGGGACCCCCTGTAAATACTGACACACTCCCGGGGACCCCCTGTAAATACTGACACACTCCCAGGACCCCCTGTAAATACTGACACACTCCCGGGGACCCCTTGTAAATACTGACACACTCCCGGGACCCCCTGTAAATACTGACACACACCCGGGGACCCCCTGTAAATACTGACACACTCCCGGGACCCCCTGTAAATACTGACACACACCCGGGGACCCCCTGTAAATACTGACACACTCCCAGGGACCCGCTGTAAATACTGACACACTCGCGGGGACCCCCTGTAAATACTGACACACTCGCTGGGACCCTCTGTAAATACTGACACACTCCCGGGGACCCCCTGTAAATACTGACACACTCCCGGGGACCCCCTGTAAATACTGACACACTCCTGGAGACCCCCTATAAATACTGACTCCCTCCCGGGGACCCCATGTAAATACTGCCACACTCCCGGGGACCCCCTATAAATACTGACACACTCCCGGGGACCCCCTGAAAATACTGACACACTCTGGGGGCCCACCTGTAAATACTGACACACTCCCGGGGACCCCCTGTAAATACTGACACACTCCCGGGGACCCCCTGTAAATACTGACACACTCCCGGGGACTCCCTGAAAATACTGACACACTCTGGGGGCCCACCTGTAAATACTGACACACTCCCGGGGACCCCCGGTAAATACTGACACACTCCGGGGGACCCCCTGTAAATACTGACACACTCCCGGGGACACCCTGTAAATACTGACACACTCCTGGAGACCCCCTGTAAATACTGACACACTCCCGGGGACACCCTGTAAATACTGACACACTCCTGGAGACCCCCTGTAAATACTGACACACTCCCATAATCACAGTGTGACAAGTTTATATTGACAAATATGGAAATAGGAATTTTTATTGCAAAGTTCATAGGAAGTGTATGGAGATAAAACGTTTTTAATATATTATAGTTGGATAAATGGTCTCCTTCTGTGCCGTAAATGTCTATGTTTCTGTGATAAATACTTTATATTCTATGCAATTGTATCTGCCCTGTAGGACATGCCTTTTACAGTTCCAAGCTTTCTTATGTTCTATTTCAATTTAAAAAAAATAAAAGTGTGAAAAATCTTTTCTACCTTTGATAGAAAGAAATAACTAGCATTTCTCCAGCGCCTTTCACGGCCTCAGGACGTCTCAAAACGCTTTACAGCCAATGAGGTACTTTTTGAAGTGTAGTCACTGTTGTAATGTAGGAAACGCGGCAGCCAATGTGCGCACAGCAAGCTCCCACAAACAGCAATGTGATAATGACCAGATAATCTGTTTTAGTGATGTTGGTTGAGGGATAAATATTGGCCCCAGGACACCGGGGAGAAATCCCCTGCTCTTCTTCGAAATTGAGCCCTGGGATCTTTTACATCCACCCGAGAGCACGAACAATATATTCTGCAACTTCACTAAATAAATAAAAATCTTAAAATGGGCATCTCTTACTTTTAGGCAGCATGATTAATTTTCTTTAATTTTTTAAAATTAGAATCATGGTTTCAAATATCTATGATTCTCTATGAAATATATAAATTATAAAGCAATATAAATATTATTGAGCAAAAGAATCCAGAAAGAGTTCGAGGCCTGATACCTGATTAGGAAACATTCCCTTGCTTAACACTGAAAGTGAATTTAAACAGAGAATGTTGAGTCAGTGAGAGTCTGATGGGCTGGCAGCTGTTTGCAGACTGAGTGAAGCCTGAATTGGGATAAAAGGTTTATCGCTGCGAGCAGGGTTCGAACCTGCGCGGGGAGACCCCATTGGATTTCAAGTCCAACGCCTTAACCACTCGGCCATCACAGCACACAAACGGAAGCCGGCATCGGGCTTACAACCAATCGCCGGGCGGAGCGGGGTGGGGTCAGGGATTTGAGTGACAGGGAGCGGGGCGGGGCCATGGACTTGAGTGACAGGCAGCAGGTCGGGGCCAGAGCTTTGAGTGACAGCAAGCAGGAACACGGCAAGGGGCGGGGCCCGGGCGTTGGGGGCGGGGCCTGGTGAGAATGACAGGCCCAGAAACAACAACAACAACAACATCGTGTATTTATATAGCGCCTTTAACATAGTAAAACGTCCCAAGGCGCTGCACAGGAGTATTTTAAGACAAAACAAATATGACACTGAGCCACACAAGGATAAATTAGGGCAGGCGACCAAAAGCTTGGTCACAGAGGTGGGTTTTAAGGAGCGTCTTAAAGGAGGAGAGAGAGGTAGAGAGGCGGAGAGGTTGAGGGAGGGAATTCCAGAACTTAGGGCCCAGACATCTGAAGGCACGGCCGCCAATGGTGGAACGATTATAATCAGGGATGCTCAAGAGGCCAGAATTAGAGGAGCGCAGAGATCTCGGGGGTTGTGGGGCTGAAGGAGATTACAGAGATAGGGAGGGGGCGAGGCCATGGAGGGATTTGAACACAAGGATGAGAATTTTAAAATCGAGTTGTTGCCGGACCGGGAGCCAATGTAGGTCAGCGAGCACAGGGGTGATGGGTGAACGGGACTTGGTGCGAGTTAAGACACGGGGCAGCAGAGTTTTGGATGACCTCAAGTTTACGTAGGGTGGAATGTGGGAGGCCAGCCAGGAGTGCGTTGGAATAGTCAAGTCTAGAGGTAACAAAGGCATGGATGAGGGTTTCAGCAGCGGATGAGCTGAGGCAAGGGCGGAGCATTTATATCTAATCTGCTGCTGAAACCCTCATCCATGCCTTTGTTACCGCCAGACTTGACTTTTCCAACGCACTCATGTCCGGCCTCCCACATTCCACCCTCCGTAAACTTCAGCTTATCCAAAACTCAGCTGCCCCGTGTCCTAACTCGCACCGAGTCCCCTTCACCCATCACCCCCTGTGCTCGCTGACCTACATTGGCTCCCAGTCCGGCAAAACCTCAATTTTAAAATTCTCATCCTTGTTTTCAAATCCCACCATGGCCCTCGCCCCCCTCCCTATCTCTGTGACCTCCTCCAGCCCCACAACCCCCCGAGATCTCTGCACTCCTCCAATTCACTCCTCTTGCACATCCCCCGATTTTAATCGCTCCACCACTGGCGGCTGTGCCTTCAGCTGCCTGGGCCCAAACTCTGGAATTCCCTCCCTAAACCTCTCCAGCCTCTCCACCTCTCTCTCCTCCTTAAGACGCTCCTTAAAAACTACCTCTTTGACCAAGCTTTTGGTCATCTGTCCTGATATCGCTATTTGTGGCTTGGTGTCAAATTTTGATAACACTCCTGTGAAGTGCCTTGGGACGTTTTATTACTTTAAAGGCATGATATAAATATAAGTTGTTATTGTAATATAGCACCTTTAACACAGTAAAACGTCCCAAGGCGTTTCACAGGAGCGATTATCAAACAAAATTTGACACCGAGCCACATAAGGAGAAATTAGGATAGGGAAAGAAGGAGCTGTTCCGTTGGGATGGGCTTCACTTAAACCGGGCTGGGACCAGTGTCCTGGCAAATCGAATTTGCGGACAGGGCTTTAAACCAATGAAGAGGGGGGTTGGGAGGATTCTGGAAAGAGTAAATTTAAAAGCAGCGAGAGAAATGTAAAGGCAGAGCAGAGTTTTGGGTAAAAATAAGCAGGGTAGGTCAGGAAGGGACAGAGAGAGTAACAAAGGTAATAAGGCATCAGTGACTAAGGTGACATCAGGGAAAAATAGGAAAAGTCAAACCTAAAGGCACTATATCTGAAGGCGCAAAGGATTCACAACAAAGTAGATGAATTAATAGCTCAGATAGAAATTAACAGGTTGGATCTAATAGCCATTACAGAGACATGGTTGCAAAGTGACCAAGGTTGGGAACTAAATATTCCAGGATACTTAACTTTTAGAAGAGGTAGGCAAAATGGAAAAGGAGGAGGGGTAGCCCTGATAATAAAGGATGGGATAAAGACGGTAGAGAGAAAGGATCTTAGCTCCGAAAATCAAGAAGTAGAATCAGTTTGGGTGGAGCTAAGAAACAGCAAGGGGCAGAAAGCATTGGTGGGAGTTGTTTATAGGCCCCCAAACAGTAGTTGTAATGTAGAGCAGAAACTAAATCAGGAAATTAGAGGTGCATGTAACAAGGGTAATACAGTAACCATGGGGGACTTTAATCTACATATAGACTGGGCAAACCAAATTTGCAGTAATAGTGAGGACGAATTCATGGAATGTATACAAGATAGTTTTCTAGATCAGTATGTAGAGGAACCAACTAGGGAACAGTCTATTTTAGATCTAGTATTGTGCAATGAGAAAGGGTTAATTAATAACCTTGTAGTAAAGGGGCCTTTAGGGAAGAGTGAACATAATATGATAGAATTTTATATTAAGTTTGAAAGTGATTTAGTTAAATCTGAAACTAGGGTCGTAAATCTAAACAAAGCAAACTACGTAGGTATGAGGGGCGAGTTGGCTAAGGTAGATTGGGAAACTACATTAAAAGGTATGACGGTAGACAAGCAATGGCTAGCATTTAAAGAATTAATAAATAATTTACACCAAATATACATTCCTTTAAGGCACAAAAACCTCACAGGAAAAGTGGTCCAGCTGTGGCTAACAAGAGAAGTTAAAGATAGTATTAGATCAAAGGAAGAGGCTTATAATGTTGCCAAAAAGTGTAGTAAGCCTGAGGATTAGGAGGATTTTAGAATTCAGCAAAGGAGGACCAAGAAATTGATAAAGAAAGGGAAAATAGAATAAGAGAGTAAAGTAACAAGGAACATAAAAACAGACTGCAAAAGCTTCTATAGGTATGTAAAAAGGAAAAGATTAGCGAAAGTAAACGTGGGTCCCTTACAGGCTGAGACAGGAGAAATTATAATGGTGTGAGATTAGGAAATGTAGGTGTTCAGAGGGACCTGGGTGTCCTTGTACACGAATCACTGAAAGTTAACATGCAGGTACAGCAAGCAATTAAGAAAGCAAATGGTATGTTGGCCTTTATTACAAGAGAATTTGATTATAAGAGTAAAGACGTCTTACTGCAATTATATCGGGCCCTGGTGAGACTACACCTGGAGTATTGTGTACACTTTTGGTCTCCTTACCTAAGGAAGGATATACTTGCCACAGAGGGAGTGCAACAAAGGTTCACCAGACTGGTTCCTGGGATGGAGGGATTGTCTTATGAGGAGAGATTGAGTAGACTAGGTTTATATTCTCTAGAGTTTAGAAGAATGAGAGGTGATCTTATTGAAACATTCAAAATTCTTACAGGCCTTGACAGGGTAGATGCAGGGAAGATGTTTCACCTGGCTGGGGAGTCTATAACCAGGGGTCACAGTTTCAGAATAAGAGGTCAGCCATTTAGGTCTGAGATGAGGAGAAAGTCTTCACTCAGAGGGTGGTGAATCTTTGGAATTCTCTACCCCAGAGGGCTGTGGAGGCTCAGTCATTGAGTATGTTCAAAAGTGAGAAGTCGCACAACACCAGGTTATAGTCCAACAGTTTTATTTGAAATCACAAGCTTTCGGAGCTGCTGCTCCTTCGTCAGGTGAAGTGAAGGAATACGAATCGGCAAAGCATATATAGACAGAGAACAATGCCTGTGCAGTGTACAATGTCAGACGACTACAGTTAATCTATCTGACTGCCTTTTATCACACCTCGGCAGAGAGACAATCAGGTCAGTCAGGAAGGCATTATATCAAAGACATAGCAAGATACAACTGAGACAATGAGGTGGGGTCACAGGGGGTCTAATGTGTCAAATGCAGTCTGTATGGAAAACCATAAACCTTAAACTTTTTTACTGGAAATCACATCTGTGAACAAGCCAACGACGACTCGAGTCTGGATGACTCTACGTCATGTACGTCATCCAGACTCGAGTCGTCGTTGGCTTGTTCACAGATGTGATTTCCAGTAAAAAAAAGTAAAAAGTTTAAAGTTTGGAGTTGGAACATGAAAGAAAGAAAGACTTGCATTTCGACAGCGCCTTTCACAATCTCAGGATGTCCCAAAGCGCTTTACAGACAATGAAGTACTTTTGACGTGTAGTCACTATTGTAATGTAGGAAACACAGCAGCCAATGTGATAATGACCAGAGAATCTGTTTTAGTGATGTCGGTTGAGGGATAAATATTGACCCCAGGACACCGGGGAGAACTCCCCTGCTCTTCTTCGACGTAGTACAGGAAACTTTTGTTTATCCGGCACCCAAATATCCGGAATTCTCGCTTAACCGGCAAAAATCATCCTCCGAAAACTCCTCTCAAATAACCGGCAATGTTGCCGAGTCGCAGTCGAGTCTCCGCGAACGCCGAGTACTCCGAAAACTCCTCTCAAATAACCGGCAATGTTGCCGATCCCGAGTCCGAGTCCGAGTCCGTGAACGCCGATTTAGTCAGTAGGGGTAGTTTTCAAAAGTGCCACTACTCGGCCTCCTGGCGCTGTCGGAAGTATACTGCACATTTCTTGATTTATTTATTTTACTTTGTTAAAAATAGCCTCGGTAGATATAACTCTCCATTATCCGGTACTTTCGATAAACCGGCACTACGCCGGTCCCGTCGGTGCCGGTTAATAAAGAGTTTCCTGTACTGTGGGATCTTTTGTGTCCACCTGAGAGAGCAGACGGAGCCTCAGTTTAACGTCTCATCCAAAAGGCGGCACCTCCGACAGCGCAGCACTCCCTCAGTACTAGTTTGTCAGGGGGCTGGGAACCTTAGTGTGGGCCCAGAACGGAGAGAAACATTTTCTTTTTGTATTAGTGCACAGACCTTCCCTTTTGTTCTTTCATCCCCTCCCCCATTTCCCAGCCCCTACACTTGCTTAAAAATCTGTTCCATTTCCTGCTTTTTTCCAGTTCTGAAGAAAGGTCATCGACCTGAAACGTTAACTCTGTTTCTCTCTTCACAGATGCTGCTTGACCTGCTGAGTATCTCCAGCATTTTCTGTTTTTATTTCAGATTTCCAGCATCTGCAGTATTTTCTTTTTGTACGGAGAGAAACAAAGCTGGAAGCTGCAAGTTAGAAAAGTAGTCAGCAAAACTAGTAGGGAGCAGAAAAAAAGGCCAATAGTAAAGAGGGTCAAAGTGCAGAAAAATATTAAACAGGCAAAGTTGAAGGCACTTTATCTAAATGCACGTAGCATTCACAACAAGGTGGATGAATTAATGGCATAAATAGAAGTAAATGGTTATGATGTAATTGCCAATACAGAGACATGGTTGCAGGGTAACCAAGGCTGGGAACTGAATGTTCCAGGGTACTCAACATTTAGGAAGGACAGACAAAAAGGAAAAGGAGGTGGCGTAGCACTGTTAATCAGGGATGAGATCGGTACGGTAGAGATAAAAGATCTTGGCTTGGCAGATCGTGATGTAGAACTGGAATCAGTTTGGGTGGAGCTAAGAAACAGCAAAGGGCGGAAAACATTGGTGGGAGTTGTGTATAGGCCACCAAACAGTAATGGTAATGTAGGGCACAGTATCAATCAAGAAATTAGAAGTGCATGTAACAAGGGCAATACGGTAATCATGGGGGACTTTAATCTACATATTGACTGGGCAAATCAAATTACCACTAATGGTGTGGAGGACGAATTCTTGGAATGCATGCGAGATGGTTTCCTGGATCAGTATGTGGAGGAACCAACCAGGCTATTCTGGATCTGGTACTGTGTAATGAGAAAGGGCTAATCGATAATCTTGTGGTAAAGGGGCCTTTAGGGACAAGTGACCATAATATGATTGAATGTTACATTAAGTTTGAGAGTGATGTAGTCCAATCTGAAACTAAGGTCTTCAATCTAAACAGAGGAAACTACAAGGTTATGAGGGACAAGTTGGTCATTGTAGATTGGGAGACTACACTAAAAGGTATGAAGGTGGACATACAATGGCTAACATTCAAGGAAATAATGCATAACTTGCAACAAGCATATATTCCTCTAGGACATAAAAACCCAAAAGGAAAAGTGATCCAAACATGGCTAACAAAAGAAATTAAAGCTAGTATTAAGTCAAAGGAGGAAGCTTATAAAGTTGCCAGAAAAAGCGGTCAGCCTGAGGATTGGGATCTTTTTAGAAATCAGCAAAGGGGGACCAAGAAATTGATAAAGAAAGGGAAAATGGAATATGAGCACAAACTAGCGAAAAATATAAAAACGGATTGTAAAAGCTTCTATAGGTATGTGAAAAGGAAAAGACTGGTGAAGGTAAATGTAGGTCCTTTACAGTCAGAGACGGGAGAATTTATAATGGGGAATGAGGAAATGGCAGGGAAATTAAATAAATACTTTGTTTCTGTCTTCACGGAGGAACAAAAATGAGAAGTCGCACAACACCAGGTTATAGTCCAACAGATTTATTTAAAATTACGAGCTTTCGGAGCTGTTGCCCCTTCGTCAGGTAAAGGTACAATGAGGGAATCGATTACACAGTATATAAACACAGAAAGCAATTTGTCTGCAGAGATACAATCTTTCAGGGAGGCATTACATCAAAGACACACCAGAGCACAGCCAAGACAATGAGATGGGTCACAGGCGGTCCAACGTGTCAAATCCTGCCGTCTGCAGTTGAGCTTTTAACCTTTTTTTTTGTTTTTTTTTGTGTTTTATTTGGTGTTTTTTTTAAAAACTGGAAAGACAGACAACGATGTCGAGTCACGTTCTGTAGCGTGACATGAACCCAAGATCCCTATTGAGGCCGTCCTCATGGGTGCGGAACTTGGCTATCAGTTTCTGCTCGATGATTTTGCGTTGTCGTGTGTCTCGAAGGCCGCCTTGGAGAACGCTAACCCGCAGATCGGAGGCTGAATGTCCTTGACTGCTGAAGTGTTCCTCGACTGGGAGGTAACAATCCTGCCTGGCGATTGTTGCGCGGTGTCCGTTCATACGTTGTCTCAGTGTCTGCATGGTCTCGCCGACGTACCATGCTCTGGGGCATCCTTTCCTGCAACGTATGAGGTAGACAACGTTAGCCGAGTCACATGAGTATGTACCATGTACGGAGGAAGACACATAAAACCTCCCAGAAATACGAGAAAACCAAGGCTGGGGCGAGAATGAGGAACTTAAAGAAATTATTATTAGTAAAAAAACAGTACTAGCAAAATTAATGGGACTAAAAGTCGACAGATCCCAAGGACCGGATGACCTACATCCTAGGGTTCTGAAAGAGGTGGCCATTGGGATAGTGGACGCATTGGTTGTCATCTTCCAAAATTCTATAGATTCTGGAACGGTTCCTGCAGATTGGAGGATAGCAAATGTAACCCCGCTATTTAAGAAAGGAGGGAGAGAGAAAACGGGGAACTACAGACCTGTTAGCCTCACATCAGTAGTTGGGAAAATGCTGGAATCTATTATAAAGGATGCAATAACTGGGCACTTATAAACTAATAGTAAGATTGGGCAGAGTCAACGTGGATTTATGAAAGGGAAATGCTGTTTGACAAACCTATTGGAGTTCTTTGAGGATGTAGCTAGGGGAGTAGACAAAGGGGAACTGGTAGATGTGGTGTATCTGGATTTTCAGAAGGCTTTCGATAAGGTCCCACACAAGAGGTTGGTGAACAAAATTAGGGCAAATGGAATTGGGGGTAATATACTAGCATGGATTGAGAATTGGCTAACAGACAGAAAACAAAGAGTAGGGATAAACGAGTCTTTTTTAGGATGGCAGGCTGTGACGAGTGGGGTACCGCAAGGATCGGTGCTTGGGCCCCAGCTATTCACAATCTATATCAATGATTTGGATGAGGGGACTAAATGTAACATTTCCAAATTTGCTGATGATACAAAGCTAGGTGGCAGTGTCAGTTGTGAAGAGGATGAGAAGAGGCTTCAAGGGGATCTCGACAGGCTCAGTGAGTGGGCGAGAACATGGCAGATGGAATATAATGTGGATAAATGTGAAGTTATCCACATTGGTAGAAAATACAGAAAGGCAGAGTACAGGAAACTCTTTATTAACCGGCACCGACGGGACCGGCGTGGTGCCGGTTAATCAAAAAGTCCGGATAACGGAGAGTTATATCTCCCAACGTACGAGAGCCCCGTACACATTGACATGCGCCTGCATTCGGAGCTCCGTCTCCCCAGGGACCGCCAGCTGACCATCTGTCGTGTCCGCTGCCTACCCGGGCTGCACATTCCCCTCCCAATCTACACGCTCCGATACAAGGCAAACGCCTCGGGGTTTTTTTTAAAGTTAATTTTAAACACGAGATGAAGGAAAACCCCGGTTACCTACTCAAGAATTTTGCCGGTTAAGAGAGATTTCCGGATATTTGGGTGCCGGTTAATAAAGAGTTTCCTGTATTTCCGAAATGGTGAAAGATTGGGGAATGGAGATGCTCAAAGGGACCTGGGTGTCCTTGTACATGAGTCACTGAAAGTGAATGTGCAGGTGCAGCAAGCCATTAGGAAGGCAAATGGTATGCTGGCCTTCATTACAAGAGGATTTGAGTACAGGAGTAAAGAAGTCTTACTCCAATTATATAGGGCCTTGGTGAGACCACACCTGGAGTACTGTGTACAATTTTGATCTCCTTACCTAAGGAAGGATATACTTGCCATAGAGGGAGTGCAACAAAGGTTCACGAGATTGATTCCTGGGATGGCGGGACTGTCGTATGAGAAGAGATTGAGTAAACTAGGCCTGTATTCTCTTGAATTCAGAAGAATGAGAGGGGATCTCATTGAAGCATAGAAAATTATTACAGGGCTTGATAGGGTGGATGCTGGGAGAATGTTTCCCTTGGCCGGGGAGTCTAGAACCAAGGGCCGCAGCCTCAGGATAAAGGGTAGGCCATTCAGGACTGAGATGAGAGGAACTTTCTTCAGACAGAGGGTGGTGAATCTTTGGAATTCTCTACCCCAGAGGGCTCTGGAGGCTCAGTCATTGGGTATATTCAAAACAGAAGTCGATAGATTTCTGACTAGTAAAGGCATCAAGGGATATGGCGATAGGGCTGGTGAATGGAGTTGAGGCAGAAGATCAGCCTTGATCTCATTGAATGGCGGAGCAGGCTCGAAGGGCCGAATGGCCTACTCCTGCTCCTATTTCTTATGTTATTAAGTTCTTATGTACTGCCCCTCTGACAGAGCAGCGCTCCCTCAGTACTGCCCCTCCGACAGTGCAGCGTTCCCTTAGTACTACCCCTCCGACAGTGCGGCGCTCCCTCAGTACTGCCCCTCCAACAGTGCAGCGTTCCCTTAGTACTGCCCCTTCGACAGTGCAGTGCTCCCTCAGTACTGCCCCTCTGACAGTGCAGCGCTCCCTCAGTACTGACCCTCCGACAGTGCAGTGCTCCCTCAATACTGCCCCTCTGACAGTGCAGCGGTCCCTCAGTACTGCCCCTCCGACAGTGCGGCTCTATCTCAGTACTGCCCCTCCGACAGTGCAGCGGTCCCTCAGTACTGCCCCTCCAACAGTGTGGCACTCCCTCAGTACTGCCCCTCCAACAGT
>CM059427.1:203854841-203880101 GCA_030390025.1 Squalus acanthias | reverse complement strand
TTTCCCGACTTCACTCACTGCCTCCCCTCCCTCTCTCACTCCCTGGCTCCCCTCCCTCCCCTCCCTCACTCTCTCTCTCCCTCACTCCCTCCGTCATTTTCCCTTCACTCTCTCCCTCCCTCCGTCACTCCTCCCTTCCTCACTCGCTACCTCACTCCCTCCCTCACTCCACTTCCCTCCCGCTCCCCACCCTCACTGTCTCTCCCTCCCTCACTCCCTCCCTCTCCCTCACTCTCTTCCCCTCCCTCACTCTCTCCCCTTCATTCCATCCCTCTCTCCCTCCCTCACTCTCCCCTCCACTGACTCCCTCCCTCACTCTTCACTCCCTAGCTCCCCTCCATCCCTCTTCCCTCCCTCCTCCCCACTCTCTCTCTCCCTCTCTCAATCCCTCACTCTCCCCTCCTTCACTCTCTCTCCCTCCCTCTCCCCTCAATCCCTCTCTCCCCTCTTTCACTCTCTCTCTCCCTCCCTCACTGACTCCCTCCCTCACTCTTCACTCCCTAGCTCCCCTCCATCCCTCTTCCCTCCCTCCTCCCCACTCTCTCTCTCCCTCCCTCAATCCCTCACTCTCCCCTCCTTCACTCTCTCTCTCTCTCCCTCCCTCAATCCCTCACTCTCCCCTCCTTCACTCTCTCTCTCCCTCCCTCTCCCCTCAATCCCTCTCTCCCCTCTTTCACTCTCTCTCTCCCTCGCTCTCCCCCATTTTGGGGGTAAAAGGGATTTTATTTTGTCCGCCGACCCTAGTCCCTCCTCCCTGACACTGTCCCTTTAAAGGAGCTTCCGCGGTAGGAGGCGCCCGGAGCGGAGCGGAGCCGAGCCCGGGGACAGGGAGCCGAGCCCGGGGACACTCAGCATGCAGCCGCCCCCCAGGAAGGTGAGCCGGGACCCGGGGGCAAGGGGCAATGGACAATGCGGGGCGGGGGAGCAGGGCTGCAATAATTTGCCTCTTTTCTTGCCCCAGGTGCGGGTGAGCCAGGAGGTGAAGCTGAGCTTCTCGGAGCAGTTGTGCAAAGTGCAGAACAAACAGCAGCAGGAGGCTGAACTCCTGGAGGACATCAGGTAACTGGCCGGGTCGGGGGGCAGAGTCTAGGTGTCTGGTCTGGGGTCGGGGGGTAAGGTATGTGGGCAAGGTCTGGGGTCTGGGGACAAGGTCTAGGGGTCTGGGGACGGGGTCTGGGGACAAGATCTCGGGGTCTGGGGACAAGGTCTGTGGGCAAGGTCTGCGGGTCTGGGGACAAGATCTAGGGGTCTGGGGACAAGATCTAGGGGTCTGGGGACAAGATCTAGGGGTCTGGGGACAAGATCTAGGGGTCTGGGGATAAGATCTAGGGGTCTGGGGACAAGGTCTGGGGGTCTGGGGACAAGGTCTGGGGGTCTGGGGACAAGGTCTGGGGACAAGGTCTGGGGGTCTGGGGACAAGGTCTAGGGGTCTGGGGACAAGTTCTGGGGGTCTGGGGACAAGGTCTACGGGTCTGGGGACAAGGTCTGGCGGCAAGGTCTGGGGTCTGGGGCAAGGTCTGCGGTCAGGGGGTAAGGTCTAAGGGTCTGGAGCAAGGTCTGGGGGCAAGATCTGGGCATCTGGGGGCAGAGTCTAGGGGTCTGGGTTCATGTACTGGGGTCTATGTCTGATTTCTTACCTACTTGGGGTGAAGTGGTGGGATTGACTCCACAATTAATGTGTTTGCCTCAAACTCTGGTCTGATATTTGGCTCCTGGTCTTCCCCTCTCACTCTCACTCACTCACTCCTCTCTCTCTCTCTCTCTCTCTCTCTCTCCTCAATCCTTCCTCGCTCTTCCCCATCAGTCCCTTGTCACTCTTCCTACCTCCTCACTCTTTCCCCATCACTTCCTCACCCCTCCTCCCCATTCCTCCCCTCTCTCACGCTTCCCTCACCCTCACACTGAATGACCTCCTTCTGTGCGATATCATTCTCGTGCCAAAGTTGTTCAGGAAGGTGGGCTTTAAGCAAAGTTTTGATGGTGGGGAGGGGGTTTTATGGGTGGAATCCAGAGGGATGGGGCAAGATGGTGGAAGACGGAGCCACCGATGGTGGATTGGGGAGGGGGACGCTGCAACAGGTCAGAGTTGGGTGAGGGGTTGGCAGGCAGGGTCATGGGGCAGAGGTTGGAGAGAGACACGAGGCTGTGGGGTGACTTTGAAGATCAGGATTTTGAAATGGCGGTGTCGAGGGAGGAGGATCCGATGGAGGTTGGTGGGGAATGACGAGTGAGCGGGACTTCATGCTGGAGGCCAGGTTCGGGATTGTACCGGGAGGGAGGAGCTCGAGGCCGGATAACACAGAATGAGGTGAAAATGCAGCTCGATGGTTTGATCCCAGGGTAAGCGGCTCACGGGGGTCGCCAACCCTCGGGGTTGAACATATTCCTGGAGTTTTCATCATGTGGCCTCCTGCCTGCAACCGCCCCACCCGGTCAAACAGCCCCATTTCCCCCCAATCTCCAATATTATTATAACTAATCAACAAGTGTTCAAAGAAAATGTGAAAAACCACCCTGTATTTTGAATGCCCCTGTGATTGCTCCCCTGCGTTACCAGTAGCCGTGTCCTGGAGATTAATCTTCATGTCCTGGAGACTCGTTACAATCCGAGGGGCTGGTGAAGCAGATGCCAGGTGGCTCCCATTGTCCCTTGCAGACGTTTTACGAAATCCTTGTGGGCAGAAAATGAATGAAAGCTGCACTTTTGTGAAACATCGAGAGTCTGTGTTAAATAAACTCAACGGAGACTCAATGGGCCTATATTCTCTGGAGTTTAGAAGAATGAGAGGTGATCTCATTGAAACGTACAAAATTCTGAGGGGGATTGACAGGGTAGATGCAGGGAGGATGTTTCCCCCTGGCTACTAGAACCAGGAGTCACAGTCTCAGGATAAGGGGTCAGCCATTTAGGACTGAGATGAAGAGGAATTTCTTCACTGAGGGTTGTGAATCTTTGGAATTCTCTACCCCAGAGGGCTGTGGAGGCTCAGTTGTTGAGTATATTCAAGATAGAGATCGATAGATTTTTGGACTCTATGGGGATCGGGAGGGAAAGTGGAGTTGAGGTGGATGATCAGCCATGATCTTATTGAATGGCGGAGCAGGCTCGAGGGGCCGATGGCCTACTCCTGCTCCTAGTTCTTATGTTCTTATGAGACTCTGTGCTTGGTGGAGTCCTTCACTGTTAACAGTTGGGCGAGAGTCCTTAGCCTGTATAGGCCTCTGCTTGTCTCTACTGCACAGAATTGGATTGTTTATACCTGTTGTAAGTGGTGTTGTCACGAATGGAGCAGAGTTTGTACTTGATGAAACATTGTTGGTCCCTGAGAGAGATGGAGATATGGTTCCACTTTCCAGACACAGAATAAGGCCCTGGAGAGCACTGTGCCAGTTGATCTGAGCCAGGGGCTTGTGGGACTGAACCCCAGTGGGAGTCGGAGCCTTTAGGAGAGGGGAAAATGGGGAACAAATATTGAAAAGCAAAACTGAAATTTAGGATATAGAATCACACAGCACAGAAGGAGGCCATTCAGCCCATCGTGCCTGTGCCGGCTCTTTGAATGAGCTCTCCAATTAGTCCCACTCCCCCTGCACTTTCCACAGAGTCCTGCAAATTTGTCCTTTTTAAGTAGAGATGTAATTCCCTCTGCTAGAGTTTATTTTCTGAAAGTTTTATTCATGCTTCCCTCTCCCCGCCCCCCGCTACCTCTGACACCTTGGTTGTGGGTTCATGTCCCACTCCAGGGATTTGAGTGCAAAAAATCTAGGCAGACACTCCAGTGCAGTACTGAGGGAGCGCTGCACTGTCGGAGGGGCAGTACTGAGGCTGCACTGTCGGAGGGGCAGTACTGAGGCTGCACTGTCGGAGGGGCAGTACTGAGGCTGCACTGTCGGAGGGGCAGTACTGAGGGGGCGCTGCACTGTCGGAGGGGCAGTACTGAGGGAGCATTGCACTGTCGGAGGGGCAGCACTGAGGGAGCACTGCACTGTCGGAGGGGCAGTACTGAGGGAGCGCTGCACTGTCGGAGGGGCAGTAGGGAGGGAGCGCTGCACTGTCGGAGGGGCAGTACTGAGGGAGCATTGCACTGTCGGAGTGGCAGTACTGAGGGAGCGCTGCACTGTCGGAGGGGCAGTACTGAGGGAGCGCCGCACTGTCGGAGGGGCAGTACTGAGGGAGCGCTGCACTGTCGGAGGGGCAGTACTGAGGGAGCGCTGCACTGTCGGAGGGGCAGTACTGAGGGAGCGCCGCACTGTCGGAGGGGCAGTACTGAGGGAGCGCTGCACTGTCGGAGAGCCAGTACTGAGGGAGCGCTGCACTGTCCGAGGGGCAGTACTGAGGGAGTGCTACACTGTCCGAGGGGCAGTGCTGAGGGAGCGTGGCACTGTCGGAGCTGCCATCATTTGGATGAGATGTTAAACCGAGGTCCTTTCTGCCCTCGGCAAAAGATCCCAAAAGCACTGTTGGAAGAAGAGCAGGGGAGTTCTCCCCGGTGTCCTGGGGCCAATATTTATCCCTCAATCAACATCACTAAAACAGACTATCTGGTCATTATCACATTGCTGGTTGTGGGAGCTTGCTGTGCGCAAATTGCCTGTCGCGTTTCCTACATTACAACAGTGACCACACTTCAAAAAGTACTTCATTGGCTGTAAAGCGTTTTAGGGTGTCCGACGGTTGTGAAAGGCGCTATAGAAATGCAACTCTTTCTTTTTTTTGGAGTGTGTGGTTGGAAATAATCGTGGTCATTACAAGCCGTGAAGTCAGTAACCAGAATAGGAACGTTCCACGTGCTGATACTGAATTGGTAAAAGGTGTCAGTTTGAAATGAGTGTCTTGGGATGTTGGCATGGTTACAGGAGGGCTACCAATGGCTCTTCAGAAGTTGAGTTGTGATAACTGTTGATGATGAGGATTTGGTTGTGATTGGCCTTGAGAGTCTTTAGAAGCAGGAAGTGACATTCATCTCTTGAAAAGGGCTATTTTGTTTTTTTATTCGTTCCTGGGATGTGGGCGTCGCTGGCAAGGCCAACATTTATTGCCCATCCCAAATTGCCCTTGAGAAAGGTGGCGGTGAGCCGCCTTATACAACTGAGTGTCTCGCTGGGCCATTTCAGAGGGCAGTAAAGAGTCAACCACATAGACTGGGTAAGGATGGCAGATGTCCTTCCCTAAAAGACAATAGTGAACCAGATGGGTTTTTACAACAATACGATTAGTTTTATGGTTATCATTGCTGACACTAGCTTTTTATTCCAGATTTATTTAATTAACTGAATTTAAATTCCCCAGCTGCCGTGAGTGGGATTTGAACTCACCTTTACTGGATCATTAGTCTAGGCCTTTGGATTACTCAGCCCAGTAACATAATCACTATGCTACCGTACCGCTAAAGCAGGGGCAAGGGGAATGGAAGCAGAATCCGGGGTTTGATCACTTTCTGAGTCAAATCTGGATTGTTAAACACATCCTCGGATAGAAAAAGAGGAAAGAGTCACCTGCAGGTGGCAATTTTCAACACCTTTAAATACTTGAAGGGAAAAAGTTTGCAGGGCTCTGGGGAGAGAGCAGGGGGAGTGGGATTAACAGGAGAGCTCTCTCAAAGAGCCAACACAGGCACGATGGGCCAAATGGCCTCCTTCTGTGCTGTATTATTCTATAATTTTTACCTTGGCTTTGAAAACTGAGACACCCAAGTGAATTGCCAAGGCCCAGAATACTTAGGAACAGGAGGAGGCCAATCAGCCCCTCGATCCTGTCCCACCGTTCAATAAGATCAGGGCTGATCTGTACCTGAACTCCATCTACCCGCCTTGGTTCCGTAACCCTTAATACCCTTACCCAACAAAAATCTATCGATCTCAGTTTTGAAATTCTCGCTTGACCTCCCCCACCCCCCCCCCCCCCCCCCCCGCCCAGCCTCAACAGCATTTTGGGGCAGAGAGTTCCAGAATAGGACAGAAAGTGGCAACACTTCAAAAAGTACTTAATTGGCTTGTAAAGCGCTTTTGGACATCCTGAGGTCGTGAATGGCGCTATATAAATGCAAATTCTTCTGATCATTTGTGCGGTGCTCCCTCAGTACTGCCCCTCCGACAGTGTGGCGCTCCCTCAGTACTGCCCCTCCGACAGTGCAGCACTCCCTCAGCACTGCCCCTCCGACACTGCGGCGCTCCCTCAGTACTGCCCCTCCGACACTGCGGCGCTCCCTCAGTACTGACCCTCTGACAGTGCAGCACTCCCTCAGCACTGCCCCTCCGACAGTGCAGCACTCCCTCAGCACTGCCCCTCCGACACTGCGGCGCTCCCTCAGTACCGCCCCTCCGACAGTGCAGCACTCCCTCAGTACTGCCCCTCCGACACTGCGGCTCTCCCTCAGTACTGCCCCTCCGACAGTGCAGCACTCCCTCAGTACTGGCCCTCTGACTGTGCAGCGCTCCCTCAGTACTGCCCCTCCGACAGTGTGGCTCTCCCTCAGTACTGCCCCTCCGACAGTGCAGCGCTCCCTCAGTACTGCCCCTCCGACAGTGCAGCGCTCCCTCAGTACTGCCCCTCCGACAGTGCAGCGCTCTCTCAGTACTGCCCCTCCGACAGTGCAGCGCTCCCTCAGTACTGACCCTCCGACAGTGCAGCGCTCCCTCAGTACTGACCCTCCGACAGTGCGGCGCTCCCTCAGTACTGCCTCTCCGACAGTGCAGCGCTCTCTCAGTACTGCCCCTCCGACAGTGCAGCGCTCCCTCAGTACCGCCCCTCCGACAGTGCAGCGCTCCCTCAGTACTGACCCTCCGACAGTGCAGCGCTCCCTCAGTACTGCCCCTCCGACAGTGCAGCGCTCCCTCAGTACTGCCCCTCCGACAGTGCAGCGCTCCCTCAGTACTGCTCCTCCGACAGTGCGGCGCTCCCTCAGTACTGACCCTCCGACAGTGCGCCGCTCATCTGTCTGAGCCACCCTTCCCCCGGTCATGGTCTGCAAACATTGCAGATCAGCCATTAACTAGCTGAGACCACATCTCGGAGTCACACGAGGGTCGACTTGCGCTCTGGGTCAATTGTCTCTCTGGATTCTGGTGACGTGACCTCGCTCGTCAAACTGTTGGCATCGCAGTGCTGTGTTCTTATCTATAAGGAATGTGATGGGAGGTCTCCGCTCTACCAAGACCAAGGCTGTTCGGGGAAAACATGAGACAGATGGCAGGCTGCGAGCAGAGTGGAGTGCTGGAGGATGTCCAGAGAGGGGAGAGTGCGTCTGATGTAAAGTTTAAACGTTCAGGAATGATTTAGATCCCTTGTGTGAAGGAGACTGATTGCAGCTCTCCTAAAGTCAGTCACCCTGTGATTTTCAGATCTGTTCGCGCTGAATTTTAGCAACGGTCGATTTCATTCCAATCATTTGCAAGAAATGTAAACAAAAGAGTTTGGGAGCTAAGTTGTTCCATACTTTGCCCTCTGTTTTTCCAAACCTGGGCTGTTGCTCTCTGTCTCTGTCTCTCTGTTTCTTTCTGGAATGGCCTCCTTCTGTGCCGTTATGACTCTATGGGGGAAAAATTCGGTTGCTTTGCGCCTCCCGTTAGCGCCCTAAGAGGGCGCTAATGGGACGCAAAGGAACTAGCGCCCGGGCGCGGTGATGTTTGTGCCACTCACGAAATCAATCAGACATTTTGCGGTGGCGCTAAACACTACCGCCACGATCTCCTGTGCCCGCAGATCGTGATGTCAATCGAGCGTGCAACGCCCTGGTAGCGCCCCGGAGCGGATATTGAGTGGCGCCCCCTGCCTTAGCGCCTGCCGCTAGCAACGACAGGTTGAGGGGAGCGTTTTGCAGTCGGGAAGGGACTGGGGGAACGCTATTTAAAGGCGACCGCTTCCTGCCTTTTTTTGTTGCCGACATTTTTGCACCACGCATTCTGAGAGAGAGAGAGAGACTTCTGGAGAGATTCAACGCTGTGTGAAGGAGTTTTGGGTACTGAGCAGCACTTTGCAGGTTTATTTTGATTTGACCTTCCTTGCATCGATTTAGAAGAGACTATGGGGGCTGCACTCTGAGCTCTTTCCCTGGGACTCTCCATTGTTCTTTCCAGCAGATTTGATGTACAGGTCTCTCCAGGCTGAGATTCAAGGCTGCAATGAGCAGGGTGTGGATGGAGAGCAAGATCGACCCTCCCCTTTAAGAACTGGCCAGCGCCAGTGTGTCTGTGTTCCATTGCGGACTGACATCACATGAGCTTCGCCAGCGCTCTGAGGTAGCGCCTCGCTTCTCGGTCTTTGTGCCTTAAGACAGGTGTGTAGCGCCTGATTTAGCGCTCCAATCACCTCCGGGGCGATAAAAGTCAAGTTTGCAGTCGGTGGCGATAATTAGCGACAGGCGCTAATCTTTGCGCCCGGCCGATAATTGCGCCCCAAACGGGGCGATACCGAATTTCTCCCCCTCAGACTCTCTCTCTCTCTCTCTCTCTCTCTCTCTCTCTCTCACTGTGCTGCTGGGCTTCAGAAACTTTCTGATTCCTTCACTGGTACAAATCTTCAATTCAGATTGAAATAAATTACCTCGAGGGACGCTTCTCGGAGGGGTGTCCCAGCAATGGAATGGGTTTGTGAAATTAGGCTGGGCCAATATTCATGTACGAAGGGTTTATGCATTTATCTCAAAATTCTATTTTAACAGGCAATTATCCTTTGATTTCAAATAAATTAAATTATTTGTGTTGTGCACTACTGTTATAACACTATAGGCGAAAAATTCAGTTGAGTTGCGCCTCCCTAAGAGGGCGCTAACGGGGCGCAAAGCAACTAGCGCCTGGGCGCGGCGCCGCCAACGCCTCCCGTGAAATTCAGCGGGAGGTTAGCGACGGATTAACCGTTAGCGATCAGCGGCGCTGACGTCATCGCCGTGCGCAGCGCTCCACTCGCGTACCGGCTGCGATATTCGGGAGTGTCCCCTGACTTACTGCCGGACGCTATGTCCGACGGGGTCAGGGGGACCTACCTGCGTCCGGGGCGGCGCAAATTAAAGGGGAGGTGCCGGGTGGCCATTTTTGTTGCTGGCTGCCTGCCAGCACCTGCCCCTGTTGCCGTCCCCAGCCTTCTGTGCAGCCTCCCCGCGGAGTGCCGGCTGCGCTCCGTGAGCCCGGCACTTCTCTTGAGGGCCGGGCTCTTTTGCCGGCACTCTGATCCCTGGTGGCCCAGCTGGGCCCCGGGTCGCGATGCACAAGGCCCCTCCCCTTTAATAAGGGGAGGAAGCCCTGCAGTACCGAGGCGCTGCAGAGCGTGGCGTTGCGGCACATAGCGCCGTGATATTCACTCGCAGCGCCCCAAGAGGGAGGCAGGGCGTTTCCAGTAGCACCCCGCTTCCCTCTTGGGGTGCTACCAGTGAATTTCGGGCGCGTGGGTACTAATTTTATTCGGGGAGCGGCGAAGTTAGTGCTCCAAGGGGAGCACGACCCAATTTTTCCCCATATATGTCAGTGTCAGCCGTGGCTCAGTGGGCAGCACACTTGCTTTTGAGTCAGAAGGTTGTGGGTTCAAGTCCCACTCTAGGGACTTGAGCACAAAAATCTAGGCTGATGCTCCCAGCGCAGTACTGAGGGAGCGCTGCACTGTCGGAGGATCAGTGCTGAGGGAGTGCTGCACTGTCGGAGGGGCAGTACTGAGGAAGGACCGCACTGTCGGAGGGGCAGTACTGAGGGAGCGCTGCACTGTCGGAGGGGGCAGTACTGAGGGAGCGCTGCACTGTCGGAGGGGCAGTACTGAGGGAGAGCTGCACTGTCGGAGGGGCAGTACTGAGGGAGCGCTGCACTGTCGGAGGGGCAGTACTGAGGGAGCGCCGCACTGTCGGAGGTGCCGTCTTTCAGATCAGACGTTAAACCGAGGCCCCATCTGCCCTCTCGGGGATGTAAAAGATCCCATGGCCACTATTTCGAAGAAGAGCAGGGGAGTTCTCCCAGCAGGGGAGTTCTCCCCGGTGTCCTGATGCCAATATTTATCCCTCAACCAACATCACTGAAACAGATTATCTGGTCGTTATCACATTGCTGTTTGTGGGAGCTTGCTGTGCACAATTTTCCCACATTGAATTATTTCATTGGCTGTAAAGCGCTTTGGGACGTCCTGAGGTCGTGAAAGGCGCTATATAAATTCAAGTTTTTGTATATCAAGTTAATTTTTAATGTAGGTGTCTGTACACTAATGGTATGTGGACACTGGCGGGAGGGTCGGTAACCAGAGGGCACAGATCAAGAGATCTAATTCCATTGCTGCTCCGTTCATTTGGACTGTCAGACTCGCTAACATTTTGTTAAAACAACAACTTGCATCTATAACATAGTAAAACGTCCCAAGGTGCTTCTTAGGAGCGATTATCAAACAATATTTGACACCGAGCCACATAAGGAGATATTAGGGCAGGTGACCAAAAGCTTGGTCAAAGAGGTAGGTTTTGAGGAGCGTCTTAGAAACATAGAAAAATAGGAACAGGAGTAGGACATTGCGGTCCTTCGAGCCTGCTCCGCCATTCAATGTGATCATGGCTGATCCTCTATCTCAATACCATATTCCCGCTCTCTCCCCATACCCCTTGATGCCTTTTGTGTCTAGAAATCTATCTATCTCCTTCTTAAATATATTCAGTGACTTGGCCTCCACAGCCTTCTGTGGTAGAGAATTCCACAGGTTCACCACCCTCTGAGTGAAGAAATTTCTCCTCATCTCAGTCCTAAATGTCCTACCCCGTATCCTGAGACTGTGACCCCTCGTTCTAGACCCCCCAGCCAGGGGAAACATCCTCCCTGCATCCAGTCTGTCTAGCCCTGTCAGAATTTTATATTTTAAAGGAGGAAAGAGAGGTAGCAAGGCGGACAGGTTTAAGGAGGGAATTCCAGAGCTTAGGGCCCAGGTAGCTGAAGGCACGGTCACCAATGGTGGAGCGATTAAAATCAGGGATGCTCAAGAGACCAGAATTGAAGGAGCGCAGAGATCTCAGGGGTTGCAGGGTTGGAGGAGGTTACAGAGATAGGAAGGGGCGAGGCTATGGAGAGATTTGGAAACAAGGATGAGAATTTTAAGTTTTGAGGAGTTGCCGGACCGGGAGCCAATGTAGGTCAGCGAGCACAGGGGGTGATGGGTGATCGGAACTTGGTGCGAGTTAGGACACGGGCAGCAGAGTTTTGGAGGGACCAGTCCTGAATCCCAGCTCAGTCAGTGAGGGACCGGCCC
This sequence comes from Squalus acanthias, assembly GCA_030390025.1. Lineage (NCBI taxonomy): Eukaryota > Metazoa > Chordata > Chondrichthyes > Squaliformes > Squalidae > Squalus > Squalus acanthias. The sequence continues at coordinate 203,868,895 of CM059427.1, read as the reverse complement.
TGAATCCCAGCTCAGTCAGTGAGGATCCAGTCCTGAATCCCAGCTCAGTCAGTGAGGATCCAGCCCTGAATCCCAGCTCAGTCAGTGAGGATCCAGCCCTGAATCCCAGCTCAGTCAGTGAGGATCCAGTCCTGAATCCCAGCTCAGTCAGTGAGGGACCGGCCCTGAATCCCAGCTCAGTCAGTGAGGGACCAGCACTGAATCCCAGCTCAGTCAGTGAGGGACCAGCCCTGAATCCCAGCTCAGTCAGTGAGGATCCAGTCCTGAATCCCAGCTCAGTCAGTGAGGGACCGGCCCTGAATCCCAGCTCAGTCAGTGAGGGACCAGCACTGAATCCCAGCTCAGTCAGTGAGGGACCGGCCCTGAATCCCAGCTCAGTCAGTGAGGAACCAGCCCTGAATCCCAGCACAGTCAGTGAGGAACCAGCCCTGAATCCCAGCTCAGTCAGTGACTTAGGTCATGCAGTGTCATTTAAGAATGGACCAGTAACGCTCTCCAAACTAAGGTCACGGTGTAGTCAAGTCTTTGTTGTAACCACTGTACTGACTGCTTTTAATACCTAACCGGTTCACCGGATTATAAGAACATCAGAATTAGGAGCAGGAGTCGGCCATACGGCCCCTCGAGCCTGCTCCGCCATTCAATAAGATCATGGCTGATCTTCGACCTCAACTCCACTTTCCCGCCCGATCCCCATATCCCTCGATTCCCCTAGAGTCCAAAAATCTATCGATCTCAGCCTTGAATATACTCAACGACTCAGCATCCACAGCCCTCTGGGGCAGAGAATTCCAAAGATTCACAACCCTCTGAGTAAAGAAATTCCTCCTCATCTCAGTCCTAAATGGCTGACCCCTTATCCTGAGACTATGCCCCCTAGTTCTAGACACTCCAGCCAGGGGAAACATCCTCCCTGCATCTACCCTGTCAATCCCCCTCAGAATCTTCTATGTTTCAATGAGATCACCTCTCATCCTTCTAAACTCCAGAGAGTATAGGCCCATTCTGCTCAATCTCTCCACATAGGACAGCCCTCTCATCCCAAGAATCAATCTAGTGAACCTTCGTTGCACCGCCTCCAAGGCAAGTATATCCTTCCTTAGATAAGGAGACCAAAACTGTGCACAGTACTCCAGGTGTGGTCTCACCAAGGACCCTGTACAATTGTAGCAAGACTTCCTTACGCTTATACTCCAACCCCCTTGCAATAAAGGCCAACATGCCATTTGCCTTCCTTGTTGCTTGCTGTACCTGCATGCTAGCTTTCTGTGTTTCTTGCATGAGGATACCCAAATCTCTCTGAACACCAACAATTAATAGTTTCTCACCATTTAAAAAATATTCTGTTTTTCTATTCTTCCTACCACAGTGAATAACCTCACATTTCCCCACATTATACTCCATCTGCCAACTTACTGCCCACTCACTCAGTCTATCTATATTATGTTGAGGCAACGACAGGTTTATGTTGATGACGGACGTTTGCTGATCAGTTTCCTGGATCATGAAGGGGACCTCCAATTGGAGAACTGGTCACTATCAGCAGATTGATCAATTAAAAAAACAGCTGAAAGCAAAGTGCTGTCGATATCTCTCTGCCTTATCATCCGTTCTGTGACCGGAAAACATTAGCAGCCTTTTTGCAATAAAATGAAAGACTGCCTACGAAATACCAAAGAAAGACAGACTTGCATTTCTCCAGCGCCTTTCACCACCTCAGAACGTTACAACGCGCTTCACAGCCAATGAAGTACTTTTTGAAGTGTGGTCACTGTTGGAATGTAGGAAACGCGGCAGCCAATTTGCGCACAGCAAGCTCCCACAAACGGCAATGTGATAATGACCAGATAATCTATTTTAGTGATGTTGATTGAGGGATAAATATTGGCCCCAGGACACCGGGGAGAACTCCCCTGCTCTTCTTCCAATAGTGGCCGTGGAATCTTTTACATCAACCCGAGAGAGCAGACGGGACCTCGGTTTAACGTCTCATCCGAATGTTGGCACCTCCAGCAGTGCGGCGCTCCCTCAGTACTGCCCCTCCGACAGTGCAGCGCTCCCTCAGTACTGCCCCTCCAACAGCGCTCCCTCAGTACTGTCCCTCCGACAGCGCAGCGCTCACTCAGTACTGTCCCTCCGACAGTGCAGCACTCCCTCAGTACTGCCCCTCCAACAGTGCGGCGCTCCCTCAGTACTGCCCCTCCGACAGTGCAGCGCTCCCTCAGTACTCCCTCTCCGACAGTGCAGCGCTCCCTCAGTACTGCCCCTCCGACAGTGCAGCACTCCCTCAGTACTGCCCCTCCAACAGTGCGGCGCTCCCTCAGTACTGCCCCTCTGACAGTGCAGCGCTCCCTCTACTCCCTCTACGACAGTGCAGCGCTCCCTCAGTACTGCCCCTCCGACAGTGCAGCGCTCCCTCAGTACTGCCCCTCCGACAGTGCGGCGCTCCCTCAGTACTGCCCCTCCGACAGTGCAGCGCTCCCTCAGTACTCCCTCTCCGACAGTGCAGCGCTCCCTCAGCACTGCTCTCCGACCGTGCAGCGCTCCCTTAGTATTGCCCCTCCGACAGTGCAGCGCTCCCTCAGTACCGACCCTCCGACAGTGTAGCACTCCCTCAGTACTGCCCCTCCGACAGTGCAGCGCTCCCTCAGTACTGCCCCTCCGACAGTGCAGCGCTCCCTCAGTACCGACCCTCCGACAGTGCAACGCTCCCTCAGTACTGCCCTCCGACCGTGCAGCGCTCCCTCAGTACTGCCCCTCTGACAGTGCGGCGCTCCCTCAGTACTGCCCCTCCGACAGTGCGGCACTCCCTCAGTACTGCCCCTCCGACAGTGCAGCGCTCCCTCAGTACTACCCCTCCGACAGTGTCAACCTGGATTACGGGCTCGAATCCTGGACTTTAAGGGATTTGGATGATATTTTGGTTAGATTGTAATCAGGCTGCGTTCATCAGGTGACTGAGCTTCACCTCTCTGACCTCCCTGTGTTTTTATATTTTGTTCCAGGTCGTTTAGTAAACAGAGAGCTGCCATTGAGAAGGAATACGGTCAGGTAAGGAGATGTGCCTCGGAGCGAAACCAACACTGCTCACCCGAGCCACGTGATTTAGTGAGGAGTTTACATAAAAACAGGTGCATTTCTAGGATCAGAAAAAGACCATCAGCCCCGAATAAATGTGTCCCTTCTCCCCATATCCCTCAACCCCACCCACCCCCCTTCTCCCCATATCCCTCAACCCCACCCACCCACCTTCTCCCCATATCCCTCAACCCCACCCACCCACCTTCTCCCCATATCCCTCAACCCCACCCACCCACCTTCTCCCCATATCCCCCAACCCAACCCACCCACCTTCTCCCCATATCCTCAACCCCACCCACCCACCTTCTCCCCATATCCCTCAACCCCACCCACCCACCTTCTCCCCATATCCCTCAACCCCACCCACCCACCTTCTCCCCATATCCCTCAACCCCACCCACCCACCTTCTCCCCATATTCCTCAACCCCACCCACCCACCTTCTCCCCATATCCCTCAACCCCACCCACCCACCTTCTCCCCATATCCCTCAACCCCACCCACCCACCTTCTCCCCATATCCCTCAACCCCACCCACCCACCTTCTCCCCATATCCCTCAACCCCACCCACCCACCTTCTCCCCATATCCCCAACCCCACCGACCCACCTTATTCCCATATCTCTCGATCCCACCTTCTCCTCGATTCCACCTTCTCGCCTCACTCCGCACTCTGCCAGTAACGAATCTAATTGTCCCCTGACTCTATTTACATTGTCCACTTCAATGTCCTTCCCTGGCAGCTTATTCTATTCTTGCTTCTAACTCCCTCATTGTTAATTTGTGTCTTAAATGGGTTTTGAAAACACTTCTTCACGCAAAGCCTCATAGAAGTGTGGAACGCTCTTCCACAAAAAGCAGTCGATGCTATCTCAATTAATTATTTTAAATCTGAGATCGATAGATTTTCGCTAGCCAAGTGTATAAAGGGATAGGAGCCAAGGCGAGTGGATGGAGTTAGGTCACAGATCAGCCGTGATCTCATTGAATGGCGGAACAGGCTCGAGGGGCTGAATGGCCTCCTCCTGCTTCTGTGATCCCTTCACCGGAGCGAACTGTTCACAAGTGCATGGACTTTAATTACCCAAATGTCGATTGGGATAATGCTAGGGTAAAGGGAAAGGAGGGGGAGGAATTTCTGAAATGTGTTCAGGAGAGTTTCCTTGACCAGTATGTTCTTGGCCCAACTAGGAAGGAGGCATTGCTGGATCTGGTGCTGGGGAATGAGGTGGGCCAGGTCGACCAAGTGTCTGTGGGGAGCAACTTGGGTACGACTGATCATCGTATCATAAGATTTAGATTAGCAATGGAGAGGAGCAAGGAACAATTTAGAGTGGAACTTTTAAACTGGAATAGGGCTAACTTCAGTGGGATGCGAAGGGATCTAGCCAGGGTAAAATGGAACCAAAGACTGACAGGAAAAACTGTAACGGAACAATGGGTGATCTTTAAGGAGGAGATGTTCCAAGTACAGGCTAGGTACATTCCAACAAGAGGGAAAGGGTAAGGGAACCAATGACAAGGGAGATAGAGAAGATGATGAAACAAAAAAGAGGGTGTATGATGCATGTCAGGTGAATTCTTCAAGGGAGAACCAGACCAAATACAATAAGTTGAGAGGGGATGTGAAGATGAAAATAAGATTGGCAAAGAGAGAATATGAGAGTAGAGATACAGGGGGGATGTGAGGAAAATCTTTTTTACGCAGCGAGTGGTGATGACCTGGAACTCGCTGCCGAAGGAAGTGGTGGAAGCGGAGACACTCAATGTTTTCAAGGGGAGACGGGATAGGCACTTGAGGGAAATAAACTTGCAGGGCTACGGGGATAGAGCGGGGGAATGGGACTGACTGGATTGCTCTACAGAGAGCCGGCACGGACTCCTTCTGTGCCGTTATGACTCTATGACATCAGTACGTAACCTGTGTGGTTATTTCTGGACACACGGCGCATTTGCGGGAGATTTGACCAGGGATTTGTATCTCGGCCAAGCCCATTCCCATCCTCTTAATGTCCGCGGTTTTCAGCAGTGCTCTCTGAGCAGGACCTCTGCTGATGATCCGCTCCCTGGTCCTGATTCCACATGTAGCCTCCCTGCAGCCTCACTGCTGAGATTAGCTGACACCGCTTAGTCCGGGGATCGAAGCTGGTGTTATCCTGGTGCGTGTGGCTGAGTCCTGCACGCTAGGGAAGGTGGATTGGGGGTGTTTCCTCTCCCAGTTTCATGCTCAGTAACAGTATCCTCGCAGTCTGCACTCAGAGCCACCTTACACTCTGTCATTCTGTCTAATCTTGCTCTCTCTCTCTCTCACTCTCTGTGTCTCTCTCTCTCTCTTGCTCTCTCTCTCTCTCTCTCTCTGTGTGTCTCTCTCTCTCTCGCGCGCTCTCTCTCTCTCTCTCTCGCTCTCTGTGTCTCTCTCTTGCGCTCTCTCTCTCTCTCTCTCTCTGTGTCTCTCTCTTGCTCTCTCTCTCTGTCTTGCTCTCTCTCTCTCTCTCTTGCTCTCTCTCTCTCTCTCTGTGTCTCTCTCTCTCTCGCGCGCGCGCGCTCTCTCTCTCTCTCTGTCGCTCTCTCTGTGTCTCTCTCTCGCACACGTTCTCTCTCGCGCGCGCGTTCTCTCTCGCGCGTTCTCTCGCGCGCACGTGCGGTCTCTCTCGTGCGCGTGCGGTCTCTCTCGCGCGCGCGCGGTCTTTCTCTCTCGCGCGCGGTCTCTCTCTCTCTCGCGCGCGCGCGGTCTCTCTCTCTCTCGCGCGCGTTCTCTCTCTCTCGCGCGCGTTCTCTCTCTCTCGCGCGCGTTCTCTCTCTCTCGCGCGCGTTCTCTCTCTCGCGCGCGCGTTCTCTCTCTCTCGCGCGCGCGTTCTCTCTCTCTCGCGCGCGTTCTCTCTCTCTCGCGCGAGTTCTCTCTCTCGCTCGCGCGCGCTCTCTCTCTCTCTCTCTCTCGCGCTCTCTCAGTCCTCTCTTTGCTGCGCTGGTTTAAACGCAGTTTCCTGTCCTCCCTTAAACACAACTCTTAATCAGAATTTCAGCAGTTTTAGAAGCACACGGGGAGATTCCAGACGAATTGAAATAGAAACTAGCAGTGGGAACGAATGGCCTTGCTTATCTTTTCAACAAGATGCAGAATCTGTTTCCTAAAATCTCTCTTGTAGTAAGAATTTATTTTAGTTGAAGGATGTGAGAGTTTATCGGAGTGTATGATCTTGCTGAGCTGGTTCGTGCTGCTCCTTATTCAGTATCAGAGAATAATGCAGCACAGAAGGAGGCCATTCGGCCCATCGTGCCTGTGCCGGCTCTTTGAACGAGCTCTCCAATTAGTCCCCCACTGCCCCTGCTCTTTCCCCACAGCCCTGCGAATCAGTCCTCTTCAAGTACTTCCTCGTATCGCTCTCCACCCACATCCCCCTCCCCCACCCAATCCTACTTCCTTCTGTGTCCGCCCCTGGAAAAAACTCTCTCCCAACTCTCTTACAACTGCACTTACAAAATCCCAACTGTCCAGCCTTTGGCCCTCCATTCACCATGACATTTATGCAGCTACCGATCTGCTCAACCACACCCTCACCACCACCTTTGATGCCCTAGTCCCTATTAAAACAATTACTCTCTCTCACCCTGGCCGTTCCCCCTGGTACGGCCCTCATCTTCGCTCCCTTAACTCCAAGGGACGCAGATTTGAACGGATATGGTGGACAACTGCTTTAGCCATTCACCCCCAGATCTGGCTGGACCACAAAAAGCATTATCGGGCCCTGCTCTCATCTGCCAAAATTGCTCATTATTCCAGAATCATTCTGGAATACAAAGATAACCCCCGGCTCCTATTCTCTACTGCTAACCATTTTCTTAAACCCCCTCTCCCCTGTCTCCTCCACCCTCACCTCCGACAACAAGTGTGAGGAGCTCATGGACTTCTTTGTCTCTAAGATTGAGACCATCCGTTCAGCTGCCTCTGCCACTTCCCTTCCTTCCCCTAGCCCACCGGGCCAACCTTCCTCTAAGGTTCCCCCCTGCCCTAGCCCTGAACTCACATCTTTCTCCAGGTTCTCTCTGATCTCCCCTCATGGCCTCTCCGCGCTCATCTTGTCTGAGACCCACTTCCTGCTCCCTCGACCCTATTCTCACCAAACTGCTGACCACCCAACTTCCTTTCATGGCTCCCATGTTAGCTGGCATTCTTAACGGTTCTCTCTCCTCAGGTACTGTCCCCCTCTCCCTCAAACCTGCCGTCATCACCCCTCTCCTCAAAAAACCAACCCTTGACCCCTCCGTCCTTGCAAACTACCGCCCCATCTCCAACCTCCCTTTCCTCTCCAAAGTCCTTGAACGTGTTGTCACCTCCCAAATCCGTGCCCATTTTTCCCGCAATTCCATGTTTGAATCCCTCCAATCAGGTTACCATCCTGTCACAATACCAAAACGGCTCTCATCAAAGTCACAAATGACATCCTTTGTGACTGTCACAAAGGTAAACTATCCCTCCTCGTCCTTCTTGACTTGTCTGCAGCCTTTGACACGGTTGACCACTCCATCCTTCTCCAACGCCTCTCCACCGTCGCCCAGCTGGGTGGGAGTGCACTCACCTGGATCCATTCTTATCTATCTAATCGTAACCAGAGAATCACCTGCAACGGCTTCTCTTCCCGCTCCCGCAAGGTTACCTCTGGTGTCCCCCAAGGATCTAGCCTTGGACCCCTCCTATTTCTCATCTACATGTTGCCCCTTGGTGACATCATCTGAAAACACAGTGTCAGTTTCCACATGTACACTGACGACACCCAGCTCTACCTCACCACCACTTCTCTCGACCTCTCCACTGTCTCTAAATTGTCAGAGTGCTTGTCCGACATACAGTTCTGGATGAGCAGAAATTTTCTCCAATTAATTATTGGGAAGACCGAAGCCATTGTTTTTGCTCCCCGCCACAAATTCCGTTCCCTAGCCACTGACTCCATCCCTCTCCCCAACATCTGTCTGAGGCTGAATCACACTGTTCGCAACCTTGGTGTCATATTTGACCCTAGAATGAGCTTCCGACCACACATCCACAGCATAACAAAGACCGCCTACTTCCACCTCCATAACATCGCCCGTCTCCGCCCCTGCCTCAGCTCATCCGCTGCTGAAACCCTCATCCATGCCTTTGTTACCTCTAGACTTGACTATTCCAACGCACTCCTGGCTGGCCTCCAACATTCCTACCCTACGTAAACTTGAGGTCATCCAAAACTAGGCTGCCCGTGTCCTAACTCGCACCAAGTCCTGTTCACCCATCACTCCTGTGCTCGCTGACCTACATTGGCTCCTGGTTAAGCAACACCTCGATTTCAAAATTCTCATCCTTGTTTTCAAATCCCTCCATGGCCTCGCCCCTCCCTATCTCTGTAATCTCCTTCAGCCCCACCCTCAAGATCTCTCTGTGCTCCTCTAATTCTGCCCTCTTGAGCATCCCTGATTATAATCGCTCATCCTTTGGTGGCCGTGCCTTCTGTGGCCTGGGCCCTAAGCTCTGGAATTCCCTCCCTAAACCTCTCCGCCTCTCAACCTCTCTCTCCTCCTTTTAAGATGCTCCTTAAAACCTACCTCTTTGACCAAGCTTTTGGTCACCTGCCCTAATTTCTCCTTATGTGGCACGATGTCAAATTTTTTGTCTTATAATACTCCTGTGAAGCACCTTGGGATGTTTTACTACGTTAAAGGCGCTATATAAATACAAGTTGTTGTTGTTTATCCAATTCCTATTTGAAAGTTACTGTTGAATCTGCTTCCACCGCCCTTTCAGGCAGCGCGTTCCAGATCACAACAACTCGCTGCGTAAAAAAAAATTCTCCTCATCTCCCCTCTGGTTCTTTTGCCAATCACCTTAAATCTGTGTCCTCTGGTCACCGACCCTCCTGCCACTGGAAACAGTTTCTCCTTATTTATTCTATGAAAACCCCTCATGATTTTGAACACCTCTATTAAATCTCCTCTTAACCTTCTCTGCTCTAAGGAGAACAATCCCAACTTCTCCAGTCTCTCCACATAACTGAAGTCCCTCATCCCTGGAACCATTTGACTGGATTGTTTACAATCTGGCTTGGAATGTAGGAACAGGAGTAGACCATTCAGACAGGAAGGGGGCTCGGAGTGGGGGAGGGGGACGGGAAGGGGGTTCGGAGTGGGGGAGGGGGACGGGAAGGGGGTTCGGAGTGGGGGAGGGGGACGGGGTGGGGGAGGGGGACGGGAAGGGGGCTCGGAGTGGGGGAGGGGGACGGGAAGGGGGTTCGGAGTGGGGGAGGGGGACGGGAAGGGGGCTCTGAGTGGGGGAGGGGGACGGGAAGGGGGCTCGGAGTGGGGGAGGGGGATGGGAAGGGGGCTCGGAGTGGGGGAGGGGGACGGGAAGGGGGCTCGGAGTGGGGGAGGGGGACGGGAAGGGGGTTCGGAGTGGGGGAGGGGGACGGAATTGGAAGGGGGTTTGGCGTATAGGAGAGACAGGACGAGGGTTGGGAGTGGGGAGAGAGGATGGGAAGGAGCAGGAGGTTTCTCGGGATGGGGGAGGGTCTGTTTCCCTGCCCCTTTTGATTCCTGCTGCACATGCTCCAAGACACTGTTCCCGTTTTTTCACCCTGGAATGATCAGTCGGAGTTTCATTCTCGGGATTCTTGGCTCGAGAGATCAATAGAATGGACTTGGCTTCACTCTTACTGTGAGGTCGCTTTATCTGACTCTCTGTTTCTCCTCTGTACCCAGTAATGGCGCGCTGATGGAGAGCTGGAACTCTGCCACAATCTCTTCTTAAATTACAGCCGCTCTCGAGTTATCTCGAATCAAAATGGAACTTCCTGCTGGTTAAGGAGGGGAAAAGTCAGCCTCTGATGCTGGCCAGTGACCGCAGCGGAACATTTGTGTGTCTTTGTGGTGCGTGTTTATTCTCGGGATGTGGATGTCACTGCCAAGAGCTGCATTTCATAAAGTGTCTCTATCACGTCTGCAAAAGCTCGATTAATTTTGATCTTGAGTACGGGTGACGTGACCTCTTCGTTCACTCGCGCTGCCCAGTCTAAAGGAAGTTGTTGTGTATTCAACCTTCTGTCTCTTGGCAACAGGCCACCACAGAGCCACCTCACAGGGCCTCATTCACCAGTCCCCCACAACCGATCCATTTGAAATCCTGCGTCAGTAGTTCTCAATAGCGCCGTAAGTGGCCTTTAAAATGATGAAGGGGTTTCAATAGGGTAGACGTAGAGAAACTGTTTCCACTTGTGGGGGAGACCAGAACTAGGGCCCATAAATATAAGATAGTCACTAATAAATCCAATAGGGAATTCAGGAGAAACTTCTTTTCCACATTCTCACCACTCTCTGGGTACTCACTACCACAGGGAGTGGTTGAGGCGAATAGTATAGATGCATTTAAGGGAAAGCTTGATAGACATGAGGGAGAAAGGAAAAGAAGGATATGGTGATAGGGTGAGATGAAGAGGGGTGGGAGCAGGCTGGTGTGGATAAGGACATAAGAATTAGGAGCAGGAGTCGGCCATACGGCCCCTCGAGCCTGCTCCACCATTCAGTAAGATCATGGCTGATCTTCGACCTCAACGACACTTTCCCGCCCGATCCCCATATCCCTCGATTCCCCGAGAGTCCAAAAATCTATCGATCTCTGCCTTGAATATACTCAAAGACTCAGCATCCACAGCCCTTTGGGGAATGAATTCCAAAGATTCACAACCCTCTGAGTGAAGAAATTCCTCCTCCTCTCAGTCATAAATGGCCGACCCCCTTATCCTGAGACTGTGACCCCTAGTTCTAGACACTCCAGCCAGGGCAAACAGCCTCTCTGCATCTACCCTGTCAATCCCCCTCAGAATCTTATGTTTCAATGAGATCACCTCTCATTCTTCTAAACTCCAGAGAGTATAGGCCCAATCTACACAAACTCTCATCATAGGACAGCCCTCTCATCCCAGGAATCAATCTAGTGAACCGTCGTTGCACCGCCTCCAAGGCAAGTATATCCTTCCTTAGATAAGGAGACCAAAACTGTGCACAGTACTCCAGGTGTGGTCTCACCAAGGCCCTGTACAATTGTAGCAAGACTTCCTTACTCTTGTACTCCAACCCCCCTTGTAATAAAGGCCAACATACCATTTGCCTTTCCTTATTGCTTGCTGTACCTGCATGCTAACTCTCTGTTTCTTGTACTAGGACAACTAAATCTCCAACATTTAACAGTTTCTCACCATTTAAAAAATTCTGTTAATCTGTTCTTCCTACCAAAGTGAATAACCTCACATTTCCCCACATTATACTCCATCTGCCATCTTATTGCCCACTCACTTAACCGTCTATATCCCTTCGCAAGCTCTTTGTGTCCTCCTCACATTATATAAACACCGGATGGATCCGTTGGGCCGAATGGCCTGTTTCTGTAAAATTATACATAAGATGCGACTTAACTACTCAGCTTGACTCAGTTGGGACTATTCGGCCTCCTGTGTTCACAAAGCATTTGTTCTTATTCGCTGGCACTTACTGCCCATCCCTAGTTGCCCCTTGAGAAGGTGGTGGTGAGCCGCCGCCTTGAACCGCTGCAGTCCGTGTGGTGATGGGGCTCCCACGGTGCCCTTAGCTGGGGAATGGTACTTGGGGAGAGAGAGTCCTGCAGAGGGGGCTGGGGGTGGGAGTGGGAGGTGGGCAGGGGAGGTGGGCAGGGGCGGGGGGCGGGAGGTGGGCAGGGAGCGGGAGGTAGGCGGGGAGCGGGCGGGGGGCGGGAGGTGGGCAGGGGAGGTGGGCAGGGGCGGGGGGCGGGAGGTGGGCGGGGAGCGGGCAGGGGGCGGGAGGTGGGCAGGGGCGGGGGGGTGGGAGGCGGGAGGTGGGCGGGAGGGGGGCGGGGGCGGGAGGTGGGCAGGGGCGGGGGTGGGAAGCGGGAGGTGGGCGGGGGGAGGTGGGAGGGGGGTGGGGGTGGGAGGGGGCGGGGGCGGGAGGTGGGCAGGGGAGGTGGGCAGGGGCGGGGGGTGAGCGGGAGGTGGGCGGGGGCGGGAGCGGGAGGCGGAGGGGGGCGGGGGGCGTGAGGTGGGCAGGGGCGGGGGGCGGTGTGTGCTGGTATCCTGTGCGAATGGCTTTTGATGATACAAACCCTTGAGGATCAGCTGCCCTTGTGGTCTTGGCATCAGCGCGGAGTGGTGGGGTTAATCAGCGGTGGTTCCAATCACATCTTGTAGAGGGTAGGACACGGAACTAGTGTCGGCAACTCTTGGTTTGACCTATTCCTGGAGATTTCATCACATGACCTCCAGACTCCAACCGCCCCACTCGGCCGAACAGCCATTTTCCCCCCAATTGCTGGGGTTGTTCTCCTTAGAGCAGTGAAAGCTAAGAGGAGATTTGATAGAGGTGTTCAAAATCATGACGGTTTTGACAGAGTAAATAAGGAGAAACTGTTTCCAGTGGCAGGAGGGTCGGTAACCAGAGGACACAGATTTAAGGTGATTGGCAAAAGAACCAGAGGGGAGAGGAGGAGAATTTTTTTACGCAACGAGTTGTTGTGATTTGGAATGCGCTGCCTGAAAGGGCGGTGGATACAGATTCAATCGTAACTTTCAAAAGGCAATTGGATAAATACTTGAAGGAGAATAAATTGCAGGGCTATGGGGAAAGAGCGGGGGAGTGGGTTGACTGGATTGCTCTTCGAAAGAACCGGCGCAGACTCGATGGGCCGAGTGGCCTCCTTCCGTGCTGAACTATTCTCTGATTCTACGATTAACAAACACTTTGAGCAAGCCTGTGTGAGTGATCTCCCCGGGTGATTGACTGCGATTGCTCGCGCTCCTGTCCTGGAGATTAATCTTCAATTCTTGGAGACTCCTGGGCAATCGCGGCGGGTTGGCAACTCCGCACCGCGCCCCACATCTTCTCCAGTGATTTTCTTGGCTTTGGACTGGACAGAATCCAAGCTGGAGTCATGTTTCACTCCCCTCTGGGGTCAAATGGAATCTGACCGCACAGAAAGAGGCCATTCAGCCCATCGTGCCTGTGCTGGCAAGAGCTCTCCAATTAGTCCCACTCCCCCCTGCTCTTTCCCCACAGCCCTGCAAATTTCTCCTTTTCAAGTATTTATCCAATTCCCTTTTGAAGGCTTGTATTGAATCCGTATCCACCGCCCTATCCGGCAGTGCATTCCAGATCACAACAACTCGCTGTGTTTTAAGAAAAAAATGTCCTCCTCTCTCCTCTGGTTCTTTGGTCCAAATATCTTAAATCTGTCTTCTGTGGCGAGTGTCTCACCTCCTGACTCCCCAAAGCCTTTCCGCCATCTACAAAGCACAAGTAAGGAGTGTGATGGAATACTCTCCACTTGCCTGGATGAGTGCAGCTCCAACAACATTCAAGAAGCTCGACACTATTCAGGACAAAGCAGCCCACTTGATTGGCACCCCATCCACCGCCTTAAACATTCACTCCCTCCACCACCAGCATACCGTGGCTGCAGTGTGTACCATCTACAAGATGCACTGCAGCAACTCGCCAAGGCTTCTTCGGCAGCACCTCCCAAACCCGCGACCTCTACCACCTAGAAGGACAAGGGCAGCAGGCGCCTGGGAACACCACCACCTCCAAGTTCCCCTCCAAGTCACACACCATCCTGACTTGGAAATATATCGCCGATCCTTCATCGTCGCTGGGTCAAAATCCTGGAACTCCCTCCCTAACAGCAATGTGGGAGCACCTTCACCACACGGACTGCAGCGGTTCAAGAAGGCGGCTCACCACCACCTTCTCGAGGGCAACTAGGGATGGGCAATAAATGCTGGCCTTGCCAGCGACGTCCACATCCCAGGAATTAATTTTTTTAAAAAGCTTCTGGTGCTTGCCCCTCTCCCCACACGCACACTCACACACGCACACACACATTCACACACACACACACACACACATTCACACACACACACTCTCTCACTCTCTCACACACATGCACCCACACTCACACACGCACAC
>CM059427.1:203799025-203854641 GCA_030390025.1 Squalus acanthias | reverse complement strand
GGGAAACGCACACCAGGGAAACGCACACCAGGGAAACGCACACCCGGTAAACGCACACCCGGGGAACGCACACCAGGAAAAGCACACCTGGGGAACGCACACCCGGGAAACGCACACCCGGGAAACGCACACCCGGGAAACGCACACCAGGGAAAAGCACACCTGGGGAACGCACACCCGGGAAACGCACACCCGGGAAACGCACACCCGGGAAACGCACACCCGGGAAACGCACACCCGGTAAACGCACACCCGGTAAACGCTCACCCGGTAAACGCACACCCGGTAAACGCACACCCGGGGAACGTGCAGCAGGGAAACGCTCACCCGGGAAACGCTCACCCGGGGAAGGCACACCAGGGAAACGCACACCCGGGAAATGCACACCCGGGAAACGCACACCCGGGAAACACACACCAGGGAAACACACCCGGGAAACGCACACCCGGGAAACGCACACCCGGGAAACGCACACCCGGGGAACGCACACCCGGGAAATGCACACCCGGGAAACGCACACCCGGGAAACGCACACCCGGGAAACGCACACCCGGGAAACGCTCACCCGGGAAACGCACACCCGGGAAACGCACACCCGGGAAACGCACACCCGGGAAACACACACCCGGTAAACGCACACCCGGGAAACGCACACCCGGGGAACGTGCACCAGGGAAACGCTCACCCGGGAAACGCTCACCCGGGGAAGGCACACCAGGGAAACGCACACCCGGTAAACGCTCACCCGATAAACGCACACCCGGTAAACGCTCACCCGGGAAATGCACACCCGGGAAAGGCACACCCGGGAAACACACACCAGGGAAACACACCCGGGAAACGCACACCCGGGAAACGCACACCCGGGAAACGCACACCCGGGTAACGCACACCCGGGAAACGCACACCCGAGAAACGCGCACCAGGGAAACGCACACCCGGGGAACGCGCACCAGGGAAACGCACACCCGGGAAACGCACACCCGGGAAACGCACACCCGAGAAACGCGCAACAGGGAAACGCACACCCGGGGAACGCGCACCAGGGAAACGCAAACCCGGGGAACACGCACCAGGGAAACGCACACCCGGTAAACGCTCACCCGGGAAACGCTCACCCGGGAAATGCACACCCGGGAAACGCTCACCCGGGAAATGCACACACGGTAAACGCACACCCGGGAAACACACAATCGGCGAACGCGCACCAGGGAAACGCACACCCGGTAAACGCTCACCCGGGAAATGCACACCCGGGAAACGCACACCCGGGGAACGCGCACCAGGCAAACGCGCACCCGGTAAACGCTCATCCGATAAACGCACACCCGGTAAACGTTCACCCAGGAAAAGCAAACCCGGGAAATGCACACCCGGGGAACGCACACCCGGGAAACGCACACCAGGGAAACACACCCGGGAAACGCACACCCGGGAAACGCACACCCGGGGAACGCACACCCGGTAAACGCTCACCCGGGAAACGCACACCCGGGAAACGCACACCCGGGAATCGCTCACCCGGGAAACGCTCACCCGGGGAACGCACACCTGGTAAACGCTCACCCGGGAAACGCACACCCGGGAAACGCACACCAGGGAAAAGCACACCTGGGGAACGCACACCCGGGAAACGCACACCCGAGAAACGCACACCCGGGAAACGCACACCCGGGAAACGCACACCCGGTAAACGCACACCAGGGAAACGCTCACCCGGTAAACGCTCACCCGGTAAACGCACACCCGGGGAACGTGCAGCAGGGAAACGCTCACCCGGGAAACGCTCACCCGGGGAAGGCACACCAGGGAAACGCACACCCGGGAAATGCACACCCGGGAAACGCACACCCGGGAAACACACACCAGGGAAACACACCCGGGAAACGCACACCCGGGAAACGCACACCCGGGGAACGCACACCCGGGAAACGCACACCCGGGAAACGCTCACCCGGGGAACGCGCACCAGGGAAACGCACACCCGGGGAACACGCACCAGGGAAACGCACACCCGGTAAACGCTCACCCGGGAAACGCACACCCGGGGAACGCGCACCAGGGAAACGCACACCCGGTAAACGCTCACCCGATAAACGCACACCCGGTAAACGCTCACCCGATAAACGCACACCCGGTAAACGCTCACCCGGGAAACGCACACCCGGGAAACACACACCCGGGAAACACACACCAGGGAAATGCACACCCGGGGAACGCACACCCGGGGAACGCGCACCAGGGAAACGCACACCCGGGAAACACACACCAGGGAAACGCTCACCCGGGAAACGCTCACCCGGGAAACTCTCACCCGGGAAACGCTCACCCAGGGAACACGCACCAGGGAAACGCACACCCGGGAAACGCTCACCCGGGAACGCGCACCAGGGAAACGCGCACCCGGTAAACGCTCACCCGGGAAACGCACACCCGGGAAATGCACACCCGGGGAACGCACACCCGGGGAACGCACACCCGGGGAACGCACACCCGGGAAACGCACACCCGGGGAACCCGCACCCGGGAAACGCACACCCGGGAAACGCTCACCCGGGAAACGCTCACCCGGGAAACGCACACCCGGTAAACGCTCACCCGGGAAACGCACACCCGGGAAACGCACACCCAGGGAACGCGCACCAGGGAAACGCACACCCGGGAAACGCTCACCCGGGAAACGCTCACCCGGGGAACGCACACACGGTAAACGCACACCCAGGAAACACACACCTGGGGAACGCGCACCAGGGAAACGGACACCCGGTAAACGCTCACCCGGGAAATGCACACCCGGGAAACGCACACCCGGGAAACGCACACCCGCGGAACGCACACCCGGGAAACGCACACCCGGGAAACACACACCAGGGAAACACACCCGGGAAACGCACACCCGGGAAACGCACACCCGGGAAACGCACACCCGGGAAACACACCCGGGAAACGCACACCCAGGAAACGCACACCCGGGAAACACACACCAGGGAAACACACCCGGTAAACGCGCACCAGGGAAACGCACACCCGGTAAACGCACACCCGGTAAACGCACACCCGGGAAACACACACCCGGGAAACACACCCGGTAAACACGCACCAGGGAAACGCACACCCGGTAAACGCACACCCGGGAAACACACACCAGGGAAACACACCCGGTAAACACGCACCAGGGAAACGCACACCCGGTAAATGCACACCCGGTAAACGCACACCCGGGAAACGCACACCCGGGAAACACACACCAGGGAAACACACCCGGGAAACGCACACCCGGGAAACACACACCAGGGAAACACACACCAGGGAAACACACCTGGTAAACGCGCACCTGGGAAACGCGCACCCGGGAAACACACCTGTGTCGGCCTCACCGGAACCGGTCTCTCAGTCGCTGTGGTTTCACTGTGATTTGCGGATTTCTCGCCGTCCGTCTCTGCCTCTGTTGCGACTGACTGATTTCGTGCGCACACTTTGCTCGCGAGTAACGCACTCGCCTCTTGCACCCAGCCACTCTTCTCAACGTGAGTGACCCGAAACCTAGAGACAGAAATAACAAACTGGCCTTAACCGTGTGGAGTTACATCAGGGACCAGCCCTGAATCCCAGCTCAGTGACCTCGGGCTGTGTTACCAGTACGAGTGCTGGGATAGAATTCCCCATCCTGACCCCACTTTCTCTGTGGGAAGGTTACCTGGAGCGAGCTGTTAGTCTTTGAAGGTGGCAGGACAAGTTGAGAAGGCTGTTGAAAAGCTTACAGAATCCTTGGTTTTCACAATAGAGGCAGAGAGTACAAAAGCAAGAAAGTCACGCTGAACCTTCATAAATCACTGGTTCGGCCCCAGCTGGAGTATTGTGTCCAATTCTGGGCACCGCACTTTAGGAAGGATGTCGAGGCCTAGGAGAGGGTGCAGAGGAGATTTACTAGAATGGTTCCGGGGAATGAGGGACTTCAGTTACGTGGATAGGCTGGAGAAGCTGCGATTGTTCTCCTTGGAGTCGAGAAGGTTAAGGGGAGATTTAATGAAGGTGATCAAAATCATGAGGGGTCTGGACAGAGTAAATGAGGAGAAACCGTTTCCAGTGACGGAAGGGTCGGTAACCAGAGGACACAGATTAAAGGTGATTGGCAAAAGAACCAGAGGGGAGATGAGGAGAATTTCTTCATGCAGTGCTCAATGCTGGCACCCACAATGGGAAGTGTTCCATCCCATTAATCCGATGACCACAAATGTAATCAATAGACGGTGGAGAATGAGCACTTAATGGCCAGACTACATCTGGAGTACTGTGCACTGTTCTAGGGACACAGACTTAAGGTGATTCAGCAAAAAATCCGGGGGGTGGGGGGGGGGGGTGGTGGCGGCGTGGGCGAGATGAGGATTTTTTTATTTACGCGGCGAGTTGTTGTGATCTGGAATGTGCTGCCTGAAAGGGCGGTGGAAGCAGATTCAATAGTAACTTTCAAAAGGCAATTGTAGAAATACTTGAAGAGGAAAAAATTTGCAGGGCTATGGGGAAAGAGCAGGGGGGTGTGGGACTAATTGGAGAGCTCGTTCAAAGAGCTGGCACAGGCACGAATGGCCTCCTTCTGTGCTGTCAGATTCTGTGGAGTCACTATGGTTGGTGAACTCAGATCAGTTGATGTTCAGGGTCCTTCAATATTAAACTGAGAAGTCGCACAACACCAGGTTATAGTCCAACAGTTTTATTTGAAATCACAAGCTTTCGGAGCTGCTGCCCCTTCGTCAGGTGAAGTGAAGAAATACATATGGACACAGCATATATAGTCAGAGAACACTGCCAGATGATTACAGTTAATCTTTCTAACTGCCCTTTATCACACCTCGGCAGAGAGATAATCACGGCAATCAAAGGTGTGGATGGTGTCCAAACAGGTCAGTCAGGAAAACATTACATCAAAGACAATGAGGTGGAGTCACAAGGGGTCAAATGTGGCAGATGCTGGTGTCTGTATGGAAAACAAAAAACTTTAAACTTTTTACTTTTTTTTACTGGAAATCACATCTGTGAACAAGCCAACGACGACTCGAGTCTGGATGACTCTACGTCAGGTGGGGTTACATGTAGCGTGACATGAACCCAAGATCCCGGTTGAGGCCGTCCTCATGGGTGCAGAACTTGGCTATCAGTTTCTGCTCGATGATTTTGCGTTGTCGTGTGTCTCGAAGGCCGCCTTGGAGAACGCTTACCCGAAGATCGGAGGCTGAATGTCCTTGACTGCTGAAGTGTTCCCCGACTGGGAGGTAACACTCCTGCCTGGCGATTGTTGCGCGGTGTCCGTTCATACGTGGTCGCTGTTCTCCTGAAAGCTGGGTAATTTGCTGCGAACGATGGTACTTTTGAGGTTAGGCGGCTGTTTGAAGGCGAGTAGTGGAGGCGTGGGGATGGCCTTAGCGAGGTGTTCATCGTCATCGATGACATGTTGAAGGCTGCGAAGAACATGGCGTAGTACCATCGTTGGCAACAAATTACCCAGCTTTCAGGAGAACAGCGACCACGACAGCACACAACCCTGCCACGGCAACCTCTGCAAGACATGCCAGATCATCAACACAGATACCATCATCACACGTGAGGACACTACCCACCAGGTACATGGTACATACTCATGTGACTCGGCCAACGTTGTCTACCTCATACGTTGCAGGAAAGGATGCCCCGGAGCATGGTACATCGGCGAGACCATGCAGACACTGCGACAACGTATGAACGGACACCGTGCAACAATCGCCAGGCAGGAGTGTTCCCTCCCAGTCGGGGAACACTTCAGCAGTCAAGGACATTCAGCCTCGGATCTTCGGGTTAGCGTTCTCCAAGGCGGCCTTCGAGACACGCGACAACGCAAAATCATCGAGTAGAAACTGATAGCCAAGTTCCGCACTCATGAGGACGGCCTCAACCGGGATCTTGGGTTCATGTCACGCTACATGTAACCCCACCTGACGTAGAGTCATCCAGACTCGAGTCGTCGTTGGCTTGTTCACAGATGTGATTTCCAGTAAAAAAAGTAAAAAGTTTAAAGTTTTTTGTTTTCCATACAGACTGCAGCCTCTGCCACATTAGACCCCTTGTGACCCCACCTCATTGTCTTTGTTGTATTTTGCTATCGTCTTTGATGTAATGTCGTCCTGACTGACCTGGTTGGATTTGATTGCCGTGATTGTCTCTCTGCCGAGGTGTGATAAAGGGCAGTCAGAAAGATTAACTGTAGTCGTCTGGCATTGTTCTCTGCACAGGCATTGATCTCTGTCTATATATGCTGTGCCCATTTGTATTTCTTCACTTCACCTGACGAAGGGGCAGCAGCTCCGAAAGCTCGTGATTTCAAATAAAACTGTTGGACTATAACCTGGTGTTGTGCGACTTCTCACTTTTGTCCACCCCAGTCCAACACCGGCATCTCCGCATCATGAATATTAAACTGAACACTGTCCCCAAACTGGAAAGGGAGGAGTTTGAGGCCTGGTGTACTGTACCTGCCCACGGAGAGGACAGTGACCTCCACCCCCTGACCCCTGCCCTTGGCCTCGTTCGCCCGGCCGTGTATGTGAAATGTGGCTTTCCTCCTCCGCTGGTTGCAGTGCAGGCAGACTGAGCTGGCCCCTCCCGCAGCCCCAGAGTGCACGGTGTGGTGGTGAGGGTTCTGAGGAGGGGATTTTGTCACAGTCTCTTCAGGGAACAACGGACTGGAAGATAAAGAACAAGAACAACACAGGGTAGAGAACATAGAAAAATAGGAGCAGGAGTAGGCCATTCGGCCCTTCGAGCCTGCTCCTCCATTCAATACGATCATGGCTGATCCTCTATCTCAATACCATATTCCCGCTCTCTCCCCATACCCCTTGATGCCTTTTGTGTCTAGAAATCTATCTATCTCCTTCTTAAATATATTCAGTGACTTGGCCTCCACAGCCTTCTGTGGTAGAGAATTCCACAGGTTCACCACCCTCTGAGTGAAGAAATTTCTCCTCATCTCAGTCCTAAATGTCCTACCCTGTATCCTGAGACTGTGACCCCTCGTTCTAGACCCCCCAGCCAGGGGAAACATCCTCCCTGCATCCAGTCTGTCTAGCCCTGTCAGAATTTTATACGTTTCAATGAGATCCCCTCTCATTCTTCTAAACTCTAGTGAATACAGGCCTAGTCGACCCAATCTCTCCTCATACGACAGTCCTGCCATCCCAGGAATCAGTCTGGTGAACCTTCGCTGCACTCCCTCTATGGCAAGTATATCCTTTCTTAGGTAAGGAGACCAAAACTGCACACAGTACTCCAGGTGTGGTCTCACCAAGGCCCTGTATAACTGTAGTAAGACATCCTTGCTCCTGTACTCAAATCCTCTTGCAATGAAGGCCAACATACCATTTGCCTTCCTAACTGCTTGCTGCACCTGCATGTTTGCTTTCAGTGACTGGTGTACAAGGACACCCAGGTCCCTTTGTACATCAGTATTTCCCAATCTATCACCATTTAAATAATACTCTACCTTTCTGTTTTTCCTACTGAAGTGGATAACTTAACATTTATCCACGTTATACTGCATCTGCCATGTATTTGCCCACTCACTCAACTTGTCTAAATCGCCTTGAAGCCTCCTTGCATCCTCCTCACAACTCACAATCCCACCTAGTTTTGTGTCGTCAGCAAACTTGGAATTATTACATTTGGTTCCCTCATCCAAATCATTGATTTATATTGTGAATAGCTAGGGCCCAAGCACTGATCCCTGCGGTACCCCACTAGTCACCGCCTGCCACCCTGAAAAAGACCCGTTTATTCCTACTCTCTGTTTCCTGTCTGTTAACCAATTTTCAATCCATGCCAGTATATTACCTCCAATCCCATGTGCTTTAATTTTGCACATTAACCTCTTATGTGGGACTTTATCAAAGCCCTTCTGAAAATCCAAATACACCACATCCACTGGTTCTCCCTTATCTATTCTACCAGTTACATCCTCAAAAAACTCCAGTAGGTTTGTCAAACATGATTTCCCTTTTTCATAAATCCATGTTGACTTTGTCTAATCCGTTGATATTTTCTAAGTGCCCTGTTATCACATCCTTTATAATAGACTCCAGCATTTTCCCTACCACTGATGTTAGGAGTAGGGAGAGTAAAGCTCCCTCTACACTGTCCCATTAAACACTCCCAGGGCAGGTACAGCACGGGTTAGATACAGAGTAAAGCTCCCTCTACACTGTCCCAACAAACACTCCCAGGGCAGGTACAGCACGGGTTAGACACAGAGTAAAGCTCCCTCTACACTGTCCCATCAAACACTCCCAGGGCAGGTACAGCACGGGTTAGATACAGAGTAAAGCTCCCTCTACACTGTCCCATCAAACACTCCCAGGGCAGGTATAGCACAGGCTAGATACAGAGTAATATAGAAAGAACTATATTTATATAGCGCCTTCCACAACCTCAGGATGTCCCAGAGCATCTCACAGCCAATGAGTACTTTTTTGAAGTGTAGTCACTGTTGTAATGTAGGAAACGTGGCAGCCAATTTGCACACAGCAAGCTCCCACAAACAGCAATGTGATAATGACCAGATAATCTGTTTTTAGGGATGTTGATTGAAGGATAAATATTGGCCCCAGGACACCGGGGAGAACTTCCCTGCTCTTCTTCGAAATAGTGCCATGGCATCTTTCCCGTCCACCTGAGTGAGCAGACGGGCCCTCGGTTTAATGCTTCATCTGAAAGACGGCCCCTCTGGCAGTGCGGCGCTCCCCTCAGTACTGCACTGGAATGTCGACCTGGATTATGGGGCTCAAGTATCTGGAGTGGGGCTCGAACCCTCAACCTTCTGACTCGGAGGCGAGAACCTCGCTAATTTGTTTGTTCCTAAAGCAGAGGCATTAAATTGTTCTTAAACATTCAATATCCTTCATCACTAACTTATTCCCCAACTCGACTCTCCTTTGGGTGAATTTCCCCCGACTTCCCTTTTTACTCCTAACTTTGTGATTTTTAACTCGTGACCTCTGTGGTTTGTCAATCTCCTTCACAATCCTCCACATCCCGATAGACACCCACTTGGGGGGAGCCAAGTATTAACCCCCGTGGCCTGGACTAGCCTCTGGGAGACCCGTGTGTGTCGCCTAAGGTGCTGAGTCTCCAATTCCACCCCATCTGCGAGGCTCAGGCTGGTTACTCAGTGTATTTCACCCTCTGACCTCCCAGCTGCACAGGCAAGATCAGGAACTCTGTACCGAGGGCACGGAGCCAGGATCCTAGTTCCAGTGGTGAGAGGTTTCATCAGCACGTGCGTCTGCTTTCAGTGGAATGGGTTGTCTTGCACCCTCCATAAACTTCAGTTCATCCAAAACTCTGCTGCCCCGTGTCCTAACTCGCACCGAGTCCCGTTCACCCATCTCCCCCTGTGCTCGCTGACCTACATTGGCTCCCGGTCCGGCAATGCCTCCATTTTAGAATTCTCATCCTTGTTTTCAAATCCCTCCTTGGCCTCGCTCCCTCCCTATCTCTGTAACCTCCTCCAGCCCCACAACCACCAACCCCCCCACCCCCCCACCGAGATCTCTGCGCTCCTCTAATTCTGGCCTCTTGAGCATCCCCGATTTTTAATCGCTCCACCATTGGCGGCCGTGCCTTCAGCTGCCGAGACCCTAAGCTCTGGAATTCCCTCCCTAAACCTCCTCGCCTCGCTACCTCTGTCTTCTCCTTTAAGACGCTCCTTAAAAACTACACCTTTGACCAAGCTTTTGGTCACCTGTCCTAATACCTCCTTATATTTTTGTTTGATAACGTTCCTGTGAAGCACCTTGGGACGTTTTACTATGTTAAAGGCGCTATAGAAATGCAAGTTGTAATTCAGGTGGGTGACATACCAGCGGGCAGATGGAAGATTTTAAAATACATTTCCATCATGTGTACACTGAGCAGATACATTTTCGGAGGCAGGCACAATAATTAGCAATAAAGCGCCTCTGGAGATAACTCACGTTCGGTTCTTTCTTCCTTCCCACCTGAGTGCTGGGGGTTTCACCTGTTCATGCTCCTTCAGCAGCTCTTTCAGTGCCTCCGTGTTAGCTAGGCAACAGACAAAGACAGAAGGTCTCACCATAACCAATAGGAACAATGAGGGACAGGGAATGATCCTCTGGTCCATCCAGCCTTTCCCACACAACTGCGATACCTCGTGTCTCACAATGTCTATACTCTCCATTCCACCCAAAACCATTGGCTCTCCTGGGAGAGGCAAATAAACAGATAAAAAACCCAGGCCAATTTTGGTGGAACAAATCTGGGAAATTCCTCTCTGACCAATCTAGGTGATCGAAACTAGTCCAGGAGATCGATCACTCTGGCCCTGAATTCCCTGCAGTACCCACCTGCTGTAAGAGGTGATCTTGGCCCCAGCCAGAAACAGGTCCAGCTCTCGCTTGAAGGAATTCAGCGGATCAGCCTCCACCGCACGAGTCGGCAGCCGGTCCCAGAGGTCCACTGCTCCCTGGGAAAAGAACCACCTCCTGACATCGAACCTCGATCTGGCCTTGTACAGCTTAAAGTTGTGACCCCCTGGTCCTCCCTAACCTACTGAATTGAAACAGTCAACTGGAACACAATCTATTCCCTTCATTATCCTCAATCAGATCATCTCTAAGTCTACGCTTCTCTAAGGTCTAGAGTCCCAACTCTTTTAGCCGATCTTGGTAACCAAGATGCTTTATACTGGGAATCAGTCCAGTGGCTCCTCCTCTGTACCCTTTCCAAAGACTCAATATCACCCACCATGTGAGGAGACCAAAACTGGACACAGCATTCCAAGTGCGGCCTGACTAAGATCTATGCTGAGGTCGCTGATCTTAGCTGCGGGTATCGTAGGATGCGACAGTTGTTGGCTTCAGTACCCTTGGATTGGCGAAGAAACAAGGGAGTACCCCGCCATAATCCGGGCCAGCGCCTCATCTGGGGACAGCCCCGGAAATCGGGGACGTAGGGTTGGCCTACTAGAGTCCCCTTCACAGAATCTAACTGTTTATAAATAATTCCCAAGTTTCGCCTTGAGTTTTTAAAATACATTCTCGCTGGCAAGGCCGGCATTTATTGCCCATCCCGAGTTGCCCTGAGAAGGTGGGGGTGGGCCTTCTTGAACCGCTGGGACCGGGTTTGATACAAACTGAGTGTCTCGCTCGGCCACTTCAGAGGGCAGTTAAGAGTCAACCACGAAGGTGTGGGACTGGAGTCACATATAGGCCCAGACCGGGTAAGGACGGCAGGTTTCCTTCCCGAAAGGACATCAGTGAACCAGCTGGGATTTTACGACAATCCGACAGCCTCATGCTCACTTTTACTGACCCCAGATTTTTATTTACAAATTTTTAAAGCTCTATTCAAATTCACAAACTGCCCACAGTGCGATTTGAACTCGCGTTCTCTGGATTACGAGTCCAGTAACAGAACTAGTTTGCAGAAATGGAAAAATGTAACACTGACACGTTAAATGGTGTTCCTCTGAGGTACTGCAGTGCAGAAGAAGCTTTACTCTGTATCTAACCCGTGCTGTACCTGCCCTGGGAGTGTTTGATGGGACAGTGTAGAGGGAGCTTTACTCTGTATCTAACCCGTGCTGTACCTGCCCTGGGAGTGTTTGATGGGACAGTGTAGAGGGAGCTTTACTCTGTATCTAACCCATGCTGTACCTGCCCTGGGAGTGTTTGATGGGACAGTGTAGAGGGAGCTTTACTCTGTATCTAACCCGTGCTGTACCTGCCCTGGGAGTGTTTGATGGGACAGTGTAGAGGGAGCTTTACTCTCTATCTAACCCGTGCTGTACCTGCCCTGGGAGTGTTTGATGGGACAGTGTAGAGGGAGCTTTACTCTGTATCTAACCTGTGCTGTACCTGCCCTGGGAGTGTTTGATGAGACAGTGTAGAGGGAGCTTTACTCTGTATCTAACCCGTGCTGTACCTGCCCTGGGAGTGTTTGATGGGACAGTGTAGAGGGAACTTTACTCTGTATCTAACCCATGCTGTACCTGCCCTGGGAGTGTTTGATGGGACAGTGTAGAGGGAGCTTTACTCTGTATCTAACACGTGCTGTACCTGCCCTGGGAGTGTTTGATGGGACAGTGTAGAGGGAGCTTTACTCTGTATCTAACCCATGCTGTACCTGCCCTGGGAGTGTTTGATGGGACAGTGTAGAGGGAGCTTTACCCTGTATCTAACCCGTGCTGTACCTGCCCTGGGAGTGTTTGATGGGACAGTGTAGAGGGAGCTTTACTCTGTATATAACCCGTGATGTACCTGCCATGAGAGTGTTTGATGGGACAGTGTAGAGGGAGCTTTACGCTGTATCTAACCCCTGCTGTCCCTGCCCTGGAACTGTTTGATGCGACAGTGTAGAGGGAGCTTTACTCTGTATCTAACCCGTGCTGTACCTGCTCTGGGAGTGTTTGATGGGACAGTGTAGAGGGAGCTTTACGTTGTATCTAACCCCTGCTGTCCCTGCCCTGGGACTGTTTGATGGGACAGTGTAGAGGGAGCTTTACTCTGTATCTAACCCATGCTGTACCTGTCCTGGGAGTGTATGATGGGGCAGTGTAGAGGGAACTTTACTCTGTATCTAATCCGTGCTGTAGCTGCCCTGGGATTGTTTGATGGACAGAGTAGAGGGAGCTTTACTCTGTATCTAACCCGTGCTGTACCTGCCCTGGGAATGTTTGATGGGACAGTGTAGAGGGAGCTTTACTCTGTATCTAACACCTGCTGTACTTGCCCTGGGAGTGTTTGATGGGACAGTGTAGAGGGAACTATACTCTGTATCTAACCACTGCTGTACTTGCCCTGGGACTATTTGATGGGGCAGTGTAGAGGGAGCTTTACTCTGTATCTAACCCGTGCTGTACCTGCCCTGGGAGTGTTTGATGTGACAGTGTAGAGGAAGCTTTACTCTGTATCGAACCCGTGCTGTACCTGTCCTGGGAGTGTTTGATGGGACAGTGTAGAGCGAGCTTTGGTCTGTATCTAACCCGTGCTGTACCTGCTCTGGGACTGTTTGATGGGACAGTGTAGAGGGAGCTTTACTCTGTATCTAACCCGTGCTGTACCTGCCCTGGGAGTGTTTGATGGGACAGTGTAGAGGGAGCTTTACTCTGTATCTAACCCGTGCTGTACCTGCCCTGGGAGTGTTTGATGGGACAGTGTAGAGGGAGCTTTACTCTCTATCTAACCCGTGCTGTACCTGCCCTGGGAGTGTTTGATGGGACAGTGTAGAGGGAGCTTTACTCTGTATCTAACCCGTGCTGTACCTGCCCTGAGAGTGTTTGATGGGACAGTGTAGAGGGAGCTTTACTCTGTATCTAACCCGTGCTGTACCTGCCCTGGGAGTGTTTGATGGGACAGTGTAGAGGGAGCTTTACTCTCTATCTAACCCGTGCTGTACCTGCCCTGGGAGTGTTTGATGGGACAGTGTAGCGGGAGCTTTACTCTGTATCTAACCCATGCTGTACCTGACCTGGGAGTGTTTGATGGGACAGTGTAGAGGGAGCTTTACTCTGTATCTAACGTGTGCTGTACCTGAAATAACAACAGAAAACGCTGGAAAAACTCAGCAGGCCAGGCAGCATCCGTGGAGAGAGAAAGAGAGTTGACGTTTCAGGTCGATGACCTTTCATCAGAACTGGGAAGAGCTGGAAATCAAATAGATTTAAGGCCAGGGTAAAGCTGGGAAAAGGGGGAGGGGATAAAGGAACAAAAGAGGAGATGAAGAGACATTAAGAGACATTAAGAGATATGCAAGGCTAGAGGTGGTGTTAATGTGACAGATTAAGGCTGAATGAAGTGTGAAATCTACTGGCAGAATGAAGGACAGCTGCCAGCTTCTAGGAGGAAAAAAAAGGTGGGGGGGACAAATAAAAGGGTGGATAAAATAAAATATAAATGTGATTGGAGCTGAGGTTATGATCTAAAATTGTTGAACTCGATATTGAGTCCAGAGGGCTGTAGCGTGCCTAAACGAAAGATGAGGTGCTGTTCCTCGAGCTTACGCTGAGCTTCCGTGGAACAGTGTATTAGGCCGAGGACGGTGAGGTCAGAGTGGGAGTGAAGCGGTGAATTAAAGTGACAGGCCACCGGGAGCTCGGGGTCCCCCTTACGGACTGAACGGAGGTGTTCCGCAAAGCGGTCACCCAATCTGCGTTTGGTCTCCCCAATGTAGAGGAGTCCACATCGTGAGCAGCGAATACAGTATACTAAATTGCAGGAAGTACAAGTAAATCGCTGTTTCACCTGGAAGGGGTGTTTGGGGCCCTGGACAGTGGGAAGAGGGGAGGTATAAGGGCATGTGTTGCATCTCCTGCGCGTGCACGGGAAGGTGCCGGGCGAAGGGGAAGGGGTGCTGGGGGTGGTAGAGGAGTGGACTAGGGTGTCGCGGAGGGAGCGGTCCCTGCGGAATGCTGAAAGGGGAGGTGAGGGGAAGATGTGTTTGGTGGTGGGATCACGCTGGAGGTGGCGGAAATGGCGGAGGATGATCCGTTGAATGTGGAGGCTGGTGGGGTGAAAGGTGAGGACAAGGGGAACCCTATCGTGGTTCCGGGAGGGAGGGGCAGGGGTGAGGGCAGATGTGCGGGAGATAGAACGGACACGGTCGAGGGCCGTGTCGACCACGGTAGAGGGGAATCCTCGGTTGAGGAAAAAGGAAGACATGTCGGAAGCACTGGTATGGAAGGTGGCATCATCAGAGCAGATGCGGCGGAGACGGAGAAACTGGGAGAATGGAATAGAGTCCTTACAGGAGGCGGGGTGGGAGGAAGTGTAGTCCAGGTAGCTGTGGGAGTCGGTGGGCTTGTAGTGAATGTTAGTCAATAACCTATCCCCAGAGATGGAGATGGAGAAGTCGAGGAAGGGAAGAGAAGAGTCGGAGATGGACCATGTGAAGGTGAGGGAAGGGTGGAAATTGGAAGCATAGTGAATGAAATGTTCTAGTTCAGGGCGAGAGCAGGAGACGGCACCGATACAGTCATCAATGTACCGGAAAAAGAGGTGAGGGAGGGGACCCGAGTAGGACTGGAACAAAGAGTGTTCCACATATCCCACGAAAAGGCAGGCATAGCTAGGACCCATGCGGGTACCCATAGCAACACCTTTAATTTGGAGGAAATGGGTAGAGTCAAAGGAGAAGTTGTTCAATGTGAGAACAAGTTCAGCCAGGCGGAGGAGGGTGGTGGTGGATGGGGACTGGTTGGGCCTCTGTTCAAGGAAGAAGCGGAGCGCCCTCAGGCCATCCTGGTGGGGAATGGAGGTGTAGAGGGATTGTACGTCCATAGTGAAGAGGAGACGGTTGGGGCCGGGAAACTGGAAACTGTTAAAATGGCGGAGGGCATCGGAAGAGTCGCGGATGTAGGTGGGAAGAGACTGGACAAGGGGAGAAAAAATAGAGTCGAGATAGGAAGAGATAAGTTCCGTGGGGCAAGAACAGGCTGAAACGATGGGTCTACCGGGGCAGTCCTGTTTGTGGATCTTGGGAAGGAGGTAGAAGCGGGCTGTGCGGGGTTGGGGAACTATGAGGTTGGCGGCCGTGGGGGGAAGATCTCCAGAGGAGATGAGGTCAGTGACAGTCTTGGACACGGTGGCTTGATGTTCGGTAGTGGGGTCATGGTCCAGGTGGAGGTAGGAGGAGGTGTCAGAGAGTTGGCGTTCAACTTCCGCTAGGTAGAGGTCGGTTCGCCAAACAACAACAGCGCCACCCTTGTCAGCAGGTTTAATGACAATGTCAGGGTTGGATCGGAGAGAATGGAGTGCTGCAAGTTCAGAGGGAGGTAGGTTGGAGTGAGTGAGGGGAGCAGAGAAATTGAGCTGGCCGATGTCACGGCGGCAGTTAGCAATGAAAAGATCAAGAGAGGGTAAGAGGCCAGAGGGAGGGGTCCAGGTGGAACGAGAATTCTGAAAGCGGGAGAAAGGGTCAGCCGTGCGGGGGGAAGACTCCTGGCCAGAGAAGTGGGCACGGAGACGGAGGCGGCGGAAAAAGAGCTCAGCATCGTGCCGAGCTCGAAATTCATTGAGATGGGGGCGTAAGGGGATGAAGCTCAGGCCTTTGCTAAGGACTGATCGTTCGGAGTCAGAGAGGGGAAGGTCAGAGGGGATAGTGAAAACGCGGCAGGGGGTGAGATTGGGAGAAGGGGGGTCAGAGGAAAGTGAAGGGGAAGAAGGTTCCGGAGGGGCTTTAGTGTCCAAGAGTTGTTGAAGCTTGCGATCCTTGACATCGGAAAGGAAGAAGAAAAGTTTTTTGTTGAAGCGTCGGATGAGTCTAAGGATGAAATGGAACTGTGGACCCGGACAGCTTTGAGATAGAGTGCGTCGGTGCTGCTGAAGAGTGTGCTGTACCTGCCCTGGGAGTGTTTGATGGGACAGTGTAGAGGGAGCTTTACTCTGTATCTAACCCCGTGCTGTACCTGCCCTGGGAGTGTTTGATGGGACAGTGTAGAGGGAGCTTTACTCTGTATCTAACACGTGCTGTACCTGCCCTGGGAGTGTTTGATGGGACAGTGTAGAGCGAGCTTTGCTCTGTATCTAACACGTGCTGTACCTGCCCTGGGAGTGTTTGATGGGACAGTGTAGAGGGAACTTTACTCTGTATCTAACCCGTGCTGTACCTGCCCTGGGAATGTTTGATGGGACAGTGTAGATGGAGCTTTACTCTGTATCTAACCCGTGCTGTACCTGCTCTGGGAGTGTTTGATGGGACAGTGTAGAGGGAACTTTACTCTGTATCTAACCCGTGCTGTACCTGCCCTGGGAATGTTTGATGGGACAGTGTAGATGGAGCTTTACTCTGTATCTAACCTGTGCTGTACCTGCTCTGGGAGTGTTTGATGGGACAGTGTAGAGGGAACTTTACTCTGTATCTAACCCGTGCTGTACCTGCCCTGGGAATGTTTGATGGGACAGTGTAGATGGAGCTTTACTCTGTATCTAACCCGTGCTGTACCTGCTCTGGGAGTGTTTGATGGGACAGTGTGGAGGGAACTTTACTCTGTATCTAACCCGTGCTGTACCTGCCCTGGGAGTGTTTGATGGGACAGTGTAGATGGAGCTTTACTCTGTATCTAACCCGTGCTGTACCTGCCCTGGGAGTGTTTGATGGGACAGTGTAGAGGGAACTTTACTCTGTATCTAACCCGTGCTGTACCTGCCCTGGGAATGTTTGATGGGACAGTGTAGATGGAGCTTTACTCTGTATCTAACCCGTGCTGTACCTGCTCTGGGAGTGTTTGATGGGACAGTGTAGAGGGAGCTTTACTCTGTATCTAACCCGTGCTGTACCTGCCCTGGGAGTGTTTGATGGGACAGTGCAGAGGGAGCTTTACTCTGTATCTGACCCGTGTTGTACCTGCCCTGGGAGTGTTTGATGGGACAGTGTAGAGGGAGCTTTACTCTGTATCTAACCCGTGCTGTACCTGCCCTGGGAGTGTTTGATGGGACAGTGTAGAGGGAGCTTTACTCTGTATCTAACCCCGTGCTGTACCTGCCCTGGGAGTGTTTGATGGGACAGTGTAGAGGAGCTTTACTCTGTATCTAACCCCGTGCTGTACCTGCCCTGGGAGTGTTTGATGGGACAGTGTGGAGGGAGCTTTACTCTGTATCTAACCCCGTGCTGTACCTGCCCTGGGAGTGTTTGATGGGACAGTGTAGAGGGAGCTTTACTCTGTATCTAACCCCGTGCTGTACCTGCCCTGGGAGTGTTTGATGGGACAGTGTAGAGGGAGCTTTACTCTGTATCTAACCCCGTGCTGTACCTGCCCTTGGAGTGTTTGATGGGACAGTGTGGAGGGAGCTTTAATCTGTATCTAACCCCGTGCTGTACCTGCCCTGGGAGTGTTTGATGGGACAGGGTAGATGGAGTGACGGTTCATTGTGTGCAGGCGGGATGTGTTCTAACGGGAGGCTGAGGGCAGGACTTTTCTCAGAGCTCAGACGCCACTCCCTCGAAGAGCTCACCTTTGTTTTCGATGATGCATTGCACAATTTGCCCCACGGTGTCCTGGTTCGATTCGTTAGTTTCCTGAACGTCTGTGAACACAAGTGCCCGCAGTTTGATAAAAGAAAACATTTCTATCACGCCATTTACCACCTCTGGACGTCACAAAGTGCTTCACAGCCATTTACGTACTTTTGAAGTGGAGTCATTGTTGTAATGTGGGAAACACGACAGCCAATTTTGCGCACAGCAAGCTCCCACAAACAGCAATGTGATAATGACTGGATAATCTGATTTAGCGATGTTGATTGAGGGATAAATATTGACCAGGACACAGGGGAGAACTCGAATAGTGGCCATGGGATCTTTTACATATACCTGAGAAGGCAGACTGGGCCTCGGTTTAACATTGCATCCGAAAGCTGGCACCTCCGACAGTGCAGCGCTCCCTCAGTTTTGCTACTCCGACAGTGCAGCGCTCCCTAAGTACTGACCCTCCAACAGTGCAGCGCTCCCTCAGTAGTACCCCTCTGACAGTGCGGCACTCCCTCAGTACTGACCCTCCAACAGTGCGGCACTCCCTCAGTACTACCCCTCCGACAGTGCAGCGCTCCCTCAGTACTACCCCTCCGACAGTGCGGCGCTCCCTCATTACTGCCCCCCGACAGTGCAGCGCTCCCTCAGTACTGCCCCTCTGACAGTGCGGCACTCCCTCAGTACTGCCCCTCCGACAGTACGGCGCTCCCTCAGTACTGCCCCTCCGACAGTGCGGCACTCCCTCAGTACTGACCCTCAGACAGTGTGGCACTCCCTCAGTACTGCCCCTCCGACAGTGCAGCGCTCCCTCAGTACTGCCCCTCCGACAGTGCAGCGCTCCCTTAGTACTGCCCCTCCGACAGTGCAGCGCTCCCTCAGTACTGCCCCTCCGACAGTGCAGCACTCCCTCAGTACTGCCCCTCCGACAGTGCGGCACTCCCTCAGTACTGCCCCTCCGACAGTGAAGCGCTCCCTCATTACTGCCCCACTGACAGTGTGGCACTCCCTCAGTACTGCCCCTCCGACAGTGCAGCGCTCCCTCAGTACTGCCCCTCCGACAGTGCGGCGCTCACTCAGTACTGCTCCTCCGACAGAGCAGTGCTCCCTCATTACTGCCCCCCGACAATGCAGCGCTCCCTCAGTACTGCCCCTCTGACAGTGCAGCACTCCCTCAGTACTGCCCCCCAACAATGCAGCGCTCCCTCATAGAAACATAGAAACATAGAAGATCGGAGCAGGAGTAGGCCATTCGGCCCCTCGAGCCTGCTCCGCCATTCGATGAGATCATGGCTGATCATCCAAACTCAGTACCCTGTACCTGCCTTCTCCCCATATCCCTTGATACCTTTAGCTTTAAGAAATATATCTAACTCATTCTTGAATATATTTAATGACTTGGCCTCAACTACCTTCTGTGGTAGAGAATTCTACAGGTTCACCACTCTCTGGGTGAAGAAATTCTTCCTCATTTCTGTCCTAAATGGCTTACCCCTTATCCTTAGATTATGACCCCTGGTTCTGGACTCTCCGACCATCAGGAACATTCTTCCTGCATCTAGTTTGTCCAGACCTGTCAGAATTTTATATGTTTCGATGAGATCCCCTCTCATTCTTCTATACTGCAGTGAGTATAAGCCCAATCGACCCAATCTCTCCTCATATGTCATTCCTGCCTTCCCAGGTATCAGCCTTGTGAATCTTCGCTGAACCCCCTCCATGGCAAGAACATCCTTCCTCAGATAAGGCGACCAAAACTGCACACAATACTCAAGGTGTGGTCTCACCAAGGCCCTGTACAACTGCAGCAGGACATCCCTGTTCCTATACTCAAACCCTTTCGCTATGAAGGCCAACATACCATTTGCCTTCTTCACTGCCTGCTGCACCTGCATGCTTACCTTTAGCGACTGGTGCACAAGGACACCCAGGTCTCGTTGCACTTCCCCTTCTCCCAATCTATTGCCATTCAGATAATAGTCTGCCTTTCTGTTTTTGACACCAAAGTGGATAACCTCGCATTTATCCACGTTATATTGCATCTGCCATGCTTCTGCCCACTCACCCAACCTGTCCAGATCATCCTGGAGTTTCACGGTATCCTCCTCGCAGCACACACTCCCACCCAGCTTTGTGTCATCTGCAAACTTGGAGATATTACATTTAGTTCCCTTATCTAGATCATTAATGTATATTGTGAATAACTGGGGTCCTAGCACCGATCCCTGCGGTACCCCGCTAGTCACTGCTTGCCACTCGGAAAAAGACCCATTAATTCCTACTTTTTGCTTTCTGTCCGCTAACCAGTTCTCTATCCAAGTCAATACCTTGCCCCCAATCCCATGTGCCTTAACTTTACACGCTAATCTCTTATGCGGGACCTTATCGAAAGCCTTTTGAAAGTCCAAATACACCACATCTACTGGTTCTCCCTTATCTATTTTCCCAGTTACATCCTCAAAAAATTCCAGTCGATTAGTCAAGCACGATTTACCTTTTGTAAATCCATGTTGACTTTGTCCGATCCTGTCACTGTTTTTCAAGTGCTCAGCTATTACATCCTTTATAATGGACTCTAGCATTTTCCCCACTACCGATGTCAGGCTTACCGGTCTGTAATTCCCCGCTTTCTCTCTACCACCCTTTTTGAATAGTGGGGTAACATTAGCTACCCTCCAATCCATGGGTACAGTTCCAGATTCCATCGAATGTTGGAAGATGATCAGCAATGCATCTACTATTTCTAGGGCCACTTCCTTAAGTACCCTAGGATGTAGATTATCAGGCCATGGGGATTTATCGGCCTTCAATCCCGTCAATTTCCCTAACACCATTTCCCTGCAAATACTGATTTCTTTCAGTTCCTCCCTTTCATCAGACCGTATGTTCTCCAACATCTCTGGGAGGTTATTTGTGTCCTCCTTTGTGAAGACAGAACCAAAATATGCATTTAATTGGTCTGCCATTTCTTTGTTCCCCATTATAACTTCCCCCACTTCTGACTGCAAGGGACCTGCACTTGATTTCACTAATCTTTTTCTCTTCACATATCTATAAAAACTCTTACAGTCAGTTTTTATGTTCCCTGCAAGCTTACTTTCATATTCTATTTTCCCCTTCTTAATTAATCCCTTTGTCCTCCTTCGTTGAATCCTAAACTGCTCCCAATCCTCAGGGTTACCGCTTTTTCTGGCCAATTTATATGCCCTCTCCTTGTATCTTATGCTATCCCTAATTTCCCTTGTTAGCCACGGTTGAGTCACCCTTTTTGTTTTATTCTTATGCCACACTGGGATTAACAAATTCTGTAGTTCATCCATGCAGTCTTTGAATGTTTGCCATTGCCTATCCACCGTCAACCCTTTGAGTGACATTCCCCAATCAATCCTACCCAATTCGCGCCTCATACCATCGTAGTTTCCTTTATTTAAATTCAGGACCCTAGTCTCTGATTCAACTACTTCACTCTCCATCCTAATAGAAACATAGAAACATAGAAACATAGAATCTAGGAGCAGGAGTAGGCCATTCGGCCCGTCGAGCCTGCTCCACCATTCAATACGATCATGGCTGATCATCCAAGTCCAGTACCCTGTCCCAGCTTTAATCCCCACAGTACACATATCCCACACTACCCCCGTAACCCCACGTATTTAATTCCCCCTAACATATCCCATCCTATCCACATAACCCCACATATTTAATCCCCCCCTAACACTAAGGGTCAATTTATCATAGCCAAATCAACCTAACCCGCACATTTTTGGACTAATGAAGAATTCTATCATATTATGATCACTCTGACCCAAGGGGCCTCATACAACAAGATTGCTAATTAATCCTTTCTCGTTACATAATACCCAGTCTAAGATGGCCTGATCTCTGGTTGGTTCCTCGACATATTGTTCCAGAAAACCATCCCGTAAACATTCTTGGTATTCCTCCTCCACAGTATTTTTACTAATTTGGTTAGCCCAATTTATATGTAAATTAAAATGAGAAGTCGCACAACACCAGGTTATAGTCCAACAGTTTTATTGAAAATTACGAGCTTTCGGAGCTGCTGCCCCTTCGTCAGGTAGAGGTACAGTGAGGGAATCTTTTTCACAGTATATATACACACAGAGAGCGATTTGTCTGCAGAGATACAATCTGTTAGGGAGGCATTACATCAAAGACAAATCAGAGTACAGCTAAGACAATGAGGTGGGTCACAGGGGTTCCAACGTGTCAAATGCTGCCGTCTGCAGTTGAGCTTTTAACTTTTTTTTGGTTGTTTTTTTTTGTGTTTTTTTTAAAACTGGAAAGCTGGAAAACTGTTTTTGTTAAAACAACCAAAAAACCCCCCAAAAAAAACCAAATAAAAAAAGTTAAAAGCTCAACTGCAGACGGCAACATTTGACACGTTGGACCCCCTGTGACCCACCTCATTGTCTTAGCTGTACTCTGGTGTGTCTTTGATGTAATGCCTTCCTAACAGATTGTATCTCTGCAGACAAATCGCTCTCTGTGTGTATATACTGTGTATTAGATTCCCTCACTGTACCTCTACCTGACGAAGGGGCAGCAGCTCCGAAAGCTCGTAATTTTAAATAAAACTGTTGGACTATAACCTGGTGTTGTGCGACTTCTCATTTTTGTCCACCCCAGTCCAACACCGGCATCTCCGCTATATGTAAATTAAAGTCACCCATGATGACTGCTGTGCCCTTACTGCATGCTTCTCTAATTTCCCTTTTAATGTCATCCCCAACCTCCGTATTACTGTTTGGAGGTCTATATACCACTCCCACTAACGTTTTCTGCCCCTTGTTATTTCTCAGTTCTACCCATACAGATTCCGCATCATCAGAGCTAATATCCTTCTTTTCAATTGTGTTAATCCCCTCTTTAACCAGCAATGCTACCCCACCTCCCTTTCTTTTTTGCCTATCTTTCCTAAATATTGAATACCCCTGGATGTTGAGTTCCCAGCCTTGGCCACCCTGGAGCCATGTTTCTGTAATCCCAATCAAATCGTATTCATTTACCTCTATTTGCGCAGCTAATTCATCCACCTTGTTCCGAATGCTCCTTGCATTAAGACACAAAGCCTTCAGGCTTGTTTTTTAACGCTCTCAGACCTATATGAATTATTATTTACTGTGACCATGTTTGATTTAAACCGTTGAGTTCTTTGCCTTCTACTTTTGTTTTTCTCCTTCCTGTCTTTTGCTTTTATCCTTGTTTCCCTTTCCTCTGTCTCCCTGCTCAGGTTCCCAACCCCCTGCCACTTTAGTTTAAACCCTCCCCAACAGCACTAGCAAACACTCCCCCTCAGTACTGCCCCTCCAACAGTGCGGCGCTCCCTCAGTACTGCCCCTCCAACAGTGCGGCGCTCCCTCAGCCTGGATTATGTGCTCAAGTCTCTGGAGTGTGACTCGAACCCACGACCTTCCAACTCAGAGGCGAGAGTGTTACCCACTGAGCCAGGGCTAATCTGCTGCCAATGCGTACAGCAATCTGCAGTGTCACGTGTCCGAGCCCCACTCCAGGGACTATATCAGGACATTAAAGTCTGCGAATATTCGCACCCGTCGATGAACCATCGATCAGTAAATGAGGGAACGATGATGGAGGGGATGGACTCTGAGCTTACAACACCTGGAGAGACCTTTATGCATCTCGTGACTCCGGCTTTATTTTAACAAATAGAACAAAAAGCAAAATATCGCATACGCTGTAAATCTGAAACAAATACTGAAAAAGATGGACACACTCAGCAGGTCAGACAGCCTCTATGGGGAGAGGGTGTAGGATTAATGTTTCAGCTCGATAACCTTTCATCACTGTGAGATGTGACTGGGGAGCGGCTTTTAATGATTCTGAGATTCTGCTGTAACCATTTATACATTTACCATTCACAGCACCTATGGGACCCCAACCCCAGCACCCATGGGACTCCAACCCCAGCACCCATGGGACCTCAACCCCAGCACCCATGGGACCCCAACCCCAGCACCCATGGGTCTCCAACCCCAGCACCCATGGGATCCCAATCCCAGCACCCATGGGACCCCAACCCCAGCACCCATGGGACCTCTATCCCAGCACCCATGGGACCTCTATCCCAGCACCCATGGGACCCCAATCCCAGCACCCATGGGACCCCAACCCCAGCACCCATGGGTCTCCAACCCCAGCACCCATGGGATCCCAACCCCAGCACCCATGGGACCCCAACCCCAGTACCCATGGGACCCCAACCCCAGCACCCATGAGACCCCTATCCCAGCACCCATGGGTCTCCAACCCCAGCACCCATGGGACCCCAATCCCAGCACCCATGGGACCCCAACCCCAGCACCCATGGGACCTCTATCCCAGCACCCATGGGACCTCTATCCCAGCACCACTATAACACATTAACAACAACAGCAACTTGCATTTATATAGTGCCTTTAACGTAGTAAAACGTCCCAAGGCGCTTCACAGGAGCGATTATCAAACAAAATTTGACACCGAGCCACATAAGGAGATATTAGGACAGGTGACCAAAAGCTTGGTCAAAGGGATAGGTTTTAAGGAGCGTCTTAAATGAGGAGAGAGAGGTAGAGAGGTTGAGGGAGGGAATTCCAGAACTTAGGGCCCGGGCAGCTGAAGGCTCGGCCGCCAATGGTGGAGCGATTATAATCAGGGATGCGCAAGAGGCCGGAATTGGAGGAGTGAAGAGATCTCAGAGGATTGTAGGGCTGGAGGAGGTTACAGAGATAGGGAGGGGGCGAGGCCACAGAGCGATGTGAAACCAAGGATGAGATATTTTTTTAATTGAGGCGTTGCCGGACTGGGAGCCAATGTAGGCCAGCGAGCACAGGGGGTGATGGGTGAACGGGACTCGGTGCGAGTTAGGACACGGGGCAGCCGAGTTTTGGATGACATTAAGTTTACGTAGGGTGGAATGTGGGAGGCCAGCCAGGAGTGCGTTGGAATAGTCGAGTCGAGAGGTAACAAAGGCATGGATGAGGGTTTCAGCAGTGGATGAGCTGAGGCAGGGGCGGAGACGGGCGATGTTACGGGGGTGGAAATAGGCGGTCTTAGTGATGGAGCGGACATGTGGTCGGAAGCTCATCTCAGGGTCAAATACGACACCTACCCCAGCACCCACAGAAACCCTACCCCAGCACCCAGA
Organism: Squalus acanthias; assembly: GCA_030390025.1. Lineage (NCBI taxonomy): Eukaryota > Metazoa > Chordata > Chondrichthyes > Squaliformes > Squalidae > Squalus > Squalus acanthias. The sequence goes on along the minus strand of CM059427.1, from coordinate 203,829,467 downwards.
GAAACCCTACCCCAGCACCCACAGAAACCCTACCCCAGCACCCAGAGAAACCCTACCCCACCCTGAATCCTCATCTTCAGGAAAGGGAGGGAGAAAATTAAAAGACTACCCTGATAAACTGTACTCACCATCTGGTGCAGCAGCCAGCCTGGCCTCCTGCTCCGTGTCCAGCTCCCAGGATGTCCGGCAGCGATAGCCCTTCATCCGCAGGATGTGGCAGAGGAGGATGCCCATCAGCCCCGTCACAAAGAACACCAGGACCAGCAGGAAGATGGTGTGGAGGTTCTGAGGGCGAGGTGTCTCCTCTTCAACTCCCCCATGATTCTCCATCTTCTACACTCGCCTAGAGAATGAAAAATAAACTTTTTCATGACACTTTGTTGAGATTGTTTAAAGTGCGGTGAGTAAGTTCAGAGTCCCGGTTTGATTTGTCGCTCACTACAATTTTATACCATGACGGGTACCACCCTGATGAGGCAGTGCTGCAAACTGCTCACTGGTCACGCAGAACAAGCATTAACCAGAAATTTAACTGGACCAGCCACATAAATACTGTGGCAACAAGAGCAGGTCAGAGGCTGGGTATTCTGCGGCAAGTGTCTCACCTCCTGACTCCCCAAAGCCTTTCCACAAGGCACAAGTCATGAGTGTGATGGAATACTCTCCACTTGCCTGGATGAGTGCAGCTCCAACAACACTCAAGAAGCTCGACACCATCCAGGGCAAAGCAGCCCGCTTGATTGGCACCCCATCCACCACCTTAAACATTCACTCCCTCCACCACCGGCGCACCGTGACTGCAGTGTGTACCATCTACAAGATGCACTGCAGCAACTCGCCAAGGCTTCTTCGACAGCACCTCCCAAACCCGTGAACTCTTCCACCTAGAAGGACAAGGGCAGCAGGCGCATGGGAACATCACCACCTCCAAGTTCCCCTCCAAGTCACACACCATCCTGACTTGGAAATATATCGCCGATCCTTCATCGTCGCTGGGTCAAAATCCTGGATCACCCTACCTAACAGCCCTGTGGGAGCACCTTCACCACACGGACTGCAGCGGTTCAAGAAGGCGGCTCACCACCACCTTTTCAAGGGGCAATTAGGGATGGGCAATAAATGCTGGCCTTGCCAGCAACACCCAGATCCCATAAACGAATAAAAAAAAAGCACTGGGTTGGCTGCTCACGCACTCATACACACACTTACACATTTACACACACACACACAATCACCCACACAAACACACTTCCACACAATCACTTACACACTAAATTACACACACTCTTACACTCAGAACATCATCCAAGGAGGGTTAATTAATCCTGTAAATCTACAGTGTGTCACTGATTCTGTTCACATATCCATTTACTGTTTAATAAATCTGTTTGGCAGTTTTTATGCCTTAGGAACAGTCCAGTGAAGTGTTCATTCCAAATTTGAGCAAGATCGCAGCAGATCACATGACGTAAGAAGTAACTGAAAATATAGTAATGGGGTTTTCTGAACAGGATGAGGCCATTCAGCCCCTCTAGCCTGTTCCGCCATTCAATTAAATCATGGTTGATCTGTACCTTAACTCCGTTTACCCGCCTTTGCTCCATATTAATTTACATTAATGACCTGGATCAGGGAGTCGGATGCAGCATTTCCAAATTTGCAGACGACACTAAACTAGGAGGGGGGGTGGGCTCAGAGGAGGAGACCAGGAAGCTCCAGAGCGATTTGGACAGACTGGGTGATTGGGCGGATAAATGGCAGATGCACTATAATGTGGACAAGTGCGAAGTTATCCACCTTGGGTGCAGGAACGGGAGGGCAAATTATTATTTAAATGGCAATAAATTGGGAGAGGGGGAAGTACAGAGAGACCTGGGTGTTCTTGTACACCAGTCACTGAAGGCGAGCATGCAGGTGCAACAGGCGGTCAAGAAGGCAAACGGTATGCTGGCCTTCATAGCAAAAGGGTTGGAATACAGGAACAGGGATACCTTGCTGCAGCTGTACAGGGCACTGGTGAGACCACACCTCGAGTACTGTGTACAGTTTTGGTCGCCTCATCTGAGGAAAGATGTTCTTGCCATGGAGGGGGTGCAGCGGCGATTCACCAGGCTGATACCAGGAATGGCGGGATTGACCTATGAGGAGAGACTATGTAGTTTAGGGATGTACACACTGGAGTTTAGAAGATTGAGAGGGGACCTCATAGAAGTGTATAAAATTCTGACAGGTCTAGACAGACTAGATGCAGAAGGAATGTTTCCCTTGGCGGGTGAGAACAGAACTAGAGGACATAATTTAAGGATAAGGGCTAAACCATTTAGGACAGAAATGAGGGGGAATTTCTTCACTCAGAGGGTGGTGAACCTGTGGAACTCATTGCCACAGAGGGCAGTGTACGCCAGCTCATTAAATATATTTAAGAGGGAATTAGATATATTTCTACAGGCAAAAGGGGTTAAGGGTTACGGAGAGAAGGCGGGGACGGGATACTGAATTGGAGTATCAGCCATGATCTCATTAAATGGCGGAGCAGGCTCGAAGGGCCGGATGGCCTACTCCTGCTCCTATCTTCTATGTATCTATGTATCTATGTATCCCTTGATATCCTTCTTCTTCTTAGGCAGTCCCTCGGAACCGAGGATGACTTGCTTCCACACTAAAAATGAGTTCTCAGGTGACTGATAAGTCCAATGCGGGACCTACAGTCTCTGTCACAGGTGGGGCAGACGGTGGTTGAAGGAACGGGTGTGTGGGGTGCTTGGGTTGACGTGCGCTCCTTCCATGGTTTGCGCTTGGCTTCCGCTTGCTCCCGGCGAAGAGACTCGAGGTGTTCGGCGCCTTCCCGGATGCTTCTCCTCCACTTTGTGTGGTCTTGGGCCAGGGATTCCCAGGTGTCGGTGGGGATGTTACACTTTTTCAAGGAGGCTTTGAGGGTGTCCTTGAAGTGTTTCCTCTACCCACCTGGGGCTCTCTTGCCATGTCGGAGCTCCGAGTAGAGTGCTTGTTTTGGGAGTCTCGTATCGGGCATGCGGACGATGAGGCCCGTCCATCGGAGCTGATCGAGCGTGGTCAAAGCTTCGATGCTGGGGATGTTGGCCTGAGCGAGAACACTGACGTTGGTGCGCCTATCCTGCCAATGGATTTGCAGGATCTTGCGGAGGCAGCGCTGGTGGTACCTCTCCAGTGCTTTGAGGTGCCTGCTGTACGTGGTCCATGTCTCTGAGGCATACAGCAGGGCGGGTATCACTACTGCTCTGTAGACCATGAGCTTGGTGCCGGGTTTGAGATCCTGGTCTTCAAACACTCTCTTCCTCAGGCGACCGAAGGCTGCACTGGCACACTGAAGGCGGTGTTGGACTTCGTCATCAATGTCTGCCCTTGTTGACAGTAGGCTCCCGAGGTATGGAAAGTGGTCCACGTTGTCCAAGGCCTCGTCATGGATTTTGATAATCGGGGAGCAGTACTGTGTGGCGGGGGCAGGTTGGTAGAGGACCTTTGTCTTACGGATGTTTAGTGTAAGGTCCATGCTCTCGTACGCTTCGGTGAAGGTGTTAACGATGGTTTGGAGTCGACCTCCGAGTGTGCGCAGACGCAAGCGTCGTCTGCATACTGTAATTCGATGACAGAGGATGGGACGACCTTGAATCTGGACTGGAAGCGACGGAGGTTGAACAGTTTCCCGTTTGTTCTGTAGATTAGCTCCACTCCAGTGGGGAGCTTACTGAGGGTGAGATGGAGCATTGCAGCCAGGAAGATCGAGAAGAGCGTTGGTGTGATGACACAGCCGTGCTTGACACCGGTCCGTACGTGAATTGGGTCTGTGATGGATCCGTTGGTCAGGAACACGGCTTGCATGTCGTCGTGAAGCAGGCGGAGGATGGTGACAAACTTTTGAGGACAGACGAATTTGAGGACACTCCATAATCCTCATGGTTGACGGTGTCGAAAGCCTTTGTGAGGTCAAAGAAGGCCATGTACAGCGATTGGTGCTGTTCCCTGCATTTCTCTTGTAGTTGACACGCGGTGAAGATCATGTCCATTGTGCCCTTTAGTGAGCGGAATCCGCATTGCGACTCTGGGGGGAGCTCTTCAGTCACTGGGAGAAGGCGATTGAGGAGGATTCTTGTGATGATACCCTTACCCAACAAAAATCTATCGATTTCAGTCTTGAAAGCGCCAATTGCGCGCCCCCCCAGCAACCATAGCCTTTTGGGGGAGAGAGTTCCAGATTTCCAGCACCCTTTGTGTGAAGAAGTGCTTCCTGACATCAACCCTGAACGGCCTGGCTCTAATTTTAAGGTTCTGCCCCCTTGTTCTGGGCTCCCCCCATCAGAGGAAATAGTTTCTCTCCATCTACCCTATAAACTCCTTTAATAATCTTAAACAACTCGATTAGAACACCCCTTAGTCTTCTATACTCGAGGGATACAAGCCTAGTCTGTGGAACCTGTCCTCATAATTTAACCCTTTTAGCCCCGGTATCATTCTGGTGAATCTGCGCTGCTCCCCCTCCAAGGCGAATATATCCTTCCTGAAGTGCAGTGCCCAGAACTGAACTCAGAGTGATGAAAAGATGAGAGTTAGTTTATTATTTTCTTAAGTTTTGTTGTTTTTAGTCCTCACTATTAATAACTTCTCTGTAGCTCAACGGAACACTCGAAGGGCAGTACTGAGGGAGTGCTGCACTGTCGGAGGAGTGGTACTGAGGGAGTGTTGCACTGTTGGAGGGGCTGTACTGAGGGAGTGCTGCATTGTCGGAGGGGCAGTACTGAGGAAGCGCTGCACTGATGGAGGGGCGGTACAGAGGGAGCGCTGCACTGTTGGAGGGGAGTTACTGAGGGAGCGCTGCACTGTCGGAGGGGCAGTACTGTGGGAGGGGCAGTACTGAGGTAGCGCTGCACTGACGGAGGGGCAGTACTGAGGGAGCGCTGCACTGTTGGAGGGGAGTTACTGAGGGAGCGCTGCACTGTCGGAGGGGCAGTACTGTGGGAGGGGCAGTACTGAGGTAGCGCTGCACTGTCGGAGGGGCAGTACTGAGGGAGTGCTGCACTGTCAGAGGGGCAGTACTGAGGGAGCGCCGCACTGTCGGAGGGGCAGTACTGAGGTAGCGCTGCACTGTCGGAGGGGCAGTACTGAGGGAGTGCTGCACTGTCAGAGGGGCAGTACTGGGAGAGTGCTACACTGTCGGAGGGGCAGTACTGAGGGAGCGCTGCATTGTCGGAGGTGCAGTACTGAGAGAGCGCTACACTTTCAGAGGGTCAGTACTTAGTGAGTGCTGCACTGTCGGAGGGGCCGTGCTGAGGGAGCGCCGCACTCTCGAAGGGACATTACTGAGGGAGTGCTGCATTGTCGAAGGGATATTACTGAGGGAGTGCTGTACTGTCTGAGGGGCAATACTAAGGGAGTGCTGCACTTTTGGAGGGGCAGGACTGAGGGAGCGCTACACTGTCGGAGGGGTGGTACTGAGAGAGTGCTGCACTGTCGGAGGGGCCGTGCTGAGGGAGCGCCGCACTCTCGAAGGGACATTACTGAGGGAGTGCTGCATTGTCGAAGGGATATTACTGAGGGAGTGCTGCACTGTCTGAGGGGCAATACTAAGGGAGTGCTGCACTTTTGGAGGGGCAGGACTGAGGGAGCGCTACACTGTCGGAGGGGTGGTACTGAGAGAGTGCTGCACTGTCGGAGGGGCTATACTGAGGGAGCGCCGCCCTGTCAGAGGGGCTGTACTGAGGGAGCGCTGCACTTTCGGAGGGGCAGTACTGAGTGAGCACTGCACTGTCGGAGGGGCAGTACTGAGGGAGCGCCGCCCTGTCAGAGGGGCAGTACTGAGGGAGCGCTGCACTGTCGGAGGGGCAGTACTGAGGGAGCACTGCACAGTCGGAAGGGCAGTACTGAGGGAGCGCTGCACTGTCGGAAGGGCAGTACTGAGGGAGCGCTGCACTGTTGAAGGGTCAGTACTGAGGGAGCGCTGCATAGTCGGAGGGGCAGTAATGAGGGAGTGCTGCACTGTCGGAGGGACAGTACTGAGGGAGTGCTGCACTGTCGGAGGGGCAGTACTGAGGGAGTGCTGCACTGTCGGAGGGACAGTACTGAGGGAGTGCTGCACTGTCGGAGGGACAGTACTGGGAGAGTGCTACACTGTCGGAGGGGCAGTACTGAGGGAGCGCTGCATTGTCGGAGGTGCAGTACTGAGAGAGCGCTACACTTTCAGAGGGTCAGTACTTAGTGAGTGCTGCACTGTCGGAGGGGCCGTGCTGAGGGAGCGCCGCACTCTCGAAGGGACATTACTGAGGGAGTGCTGCATTGTCGAAGGGATATTACTGAGGGAGTGCTGTACTGTCTGAGGGGCAATACTAAGGGAGTGCTGCACTTTTGGAGGGGCAGGACTGAGGGAGCGCTACACTGTCGGAGGGGCGGTACTGAGAGAGTGCTGCACTGTCGGAGGGGCCGTGCTGAGGGAGCGACGCACTCTCGAAGGGACATTACTGAGGGAGTGCTGCATTGTCGAAGGGATATTACTGAGGGAGTGCTGCACTGTCTGAGGGGCAATACTAAGGGAGTGCTGCACTTTTGGAGGGGCAGGACTGAGGGAGCGCTACACTGTCGGAGGGGTGGTACTGAGAGAGTGCTGCACTGTCGGAGGGGCTATACTGAGGGAGCGCCGCCCTGTCAGAGGGGCTGTACTGAGGGAGCGCTGCACTTTCGGAGGGGCAGTACTGAGTGAGCACTGCACTGTCGGAGGGGCAGTACTGAGGGAGCGCCGCCCTGTCAGAGGGGCAGTACTGAGGGAGCGCTGCACTGTCGGAGGGGCAGTACTGAGGGAGCACTGCACAGTCGGAAGGGCAGTACTGAGGGAGCGCTGCACTGTCGGAAGGGCAGTACTGAGGGAGCGCTGCACTGTTGAAGGGTCAGTACTGAGGGAGCGCTGCATAGTCGGAGGGGCAGTAATGAGGGAGCACTGCACTGTCGGAGGGGCAGTACTGAGGGAGCGCTGCACAGTCAGAGGGCCAGTACTGAGGGAGTGCTGCACTGTCGGAGGGGCAGTACTGAGGGAGTGCTGCACTGTCGGAGGGACAGTACTGAGGGAGTGCTGCACTGTCGGAGGGACAGTACTGAGGGAGCCCTGCACTGTCGGAGGGTCAGTACTGGGGGAGCGCTGCACTGACGGAGGGGCAGTACTGAGGGAGCGCTGCACTGGCGGAGGGGGAGTACTGAGGGAGCGCTGCACTGTCGGAGGGGCAGTACTGAGGGAGCGCTGCACTGTCGGAGGGACAGTACTGAGGGAGCCCTGCACTGTCGGAGGGTCAGTACTGGGGGAGAGCTGCACTGTCGGAGGGGAAGTACTGAGGGAGCGCTGCACTGTCGGAGCGGCAGTACTGAGGGAACGCTGCATTGTCGGAATGGCAGTACTGAGGGAGTGTTGCACAGTTGGAGGGGCAGTACTGAGGGAGCGCTGCATTGTCGGAGGTGCAGTACTGAGAGAGCGCTACACTTTCGGAGGGTCAGTACTTAGTGAGTGTTGCACTGTTGGAGGGGCCGTGCTGAGGGAGCGCTGCACTCTCGAAGGGACATTACTGAGGGAGTGCTGCACTGTCGAAGGGATATTAGTGAGGGAGTGCTGCACTGTCGGAGGGGCAGTACTAAGGGAGAGCTGCACTTTTGGAGGGGCAGTACTGAGGGAGCGCTACACTGTCGGAGGGGCAATACTGAGGGAGCTCCGCCCTGTCGGAGGGGCAGTACTGAGGGAGTGCTGCACTGTCAGAGGGGCAGTACTGAGGAGGTGCTGCACTGTCGGAGGGGCAGTACTGAGGGAGCGCTGCACTGTCGGAGGGGCAGTACTGAGGGAGCGCTGCACTGTTGGAGGGGCAGTACTGAGGGAGTGCAGCACTGTCAGAGGAGCTGTACTGAGGGAGCGCTGCACTTTCGGAGCGGCAGTACTGAGGGAGCGCCGCACTGTCAGAAGGGCAGTACTGAGGGAGCGCTGCACTGTCGGAGGGGCAGTACTGAGGGAGCGCCGCACTGTCGGAGGGGCAGTACTGAGGGAGCGCTGCACTGTCGGAGGTGCTGTCTTTCGGATGAGACGTTAAACCAAGGCCCCGTCTGCCCTCTCAGGTGGACATAAAAGATCCCGCGGCCACTATTTCTAAGAAGAACAGGGGAGTTCTCTCCGGTCTCCTGGGCCAATATTTATCCCTCAGCCAACATCAGCATAACAGATTATCTGGTCATTGTCACATTGCTGTTTGTGGGAGCTTGCTGTGTGCAAATTTGCCTGCCACCTTTCCTACAATATAACAGTGACTACATTTTTTTAAGAAGTACTTCATTGGCTGTGAAGCTGCTCGGGACATCCTGTGGTGGTGAAAGGCGCTCTAGAAATGGAAGTCTGTCTTTCTTGGTGAAAGAACAGAGATAATTGTTCAAGATGATGAAGCCCATTCACAAACTGATGCCGGCAGTCTTGCCTTGTGGGGAAGTGTTCTTGTCGGTCCTGTGCCTGTCCTGGGGGAGTGCTCCATATCCACAGCTCTGTGATGCTGTTCCTCTCCAAACACTGTGTTTGTATTCTGTGAACTTTTGTAGATTCACTCATTGTAACTTTACCTGAAGAAGGGGCGATAGCTCCGAAAGCTTGTAATTTTAAATAAATCTGTTGGCCTATAACCTGGTGTTGTGCGACTTCTCATTTTTCTCCTAACACTGACATCCCTCACCTCATTGAGCAGGGTTTGACATTTACAGTCGTGTATCTGTCTGTTTAAACCGGCACAGGAAGGACAGCGACATTTTGATTCCCCCTCAGCCGTGGGCAGAAAATCCTGCCACGATCAGATCTCTGCGAGTCACCAGCAGCACCCAGAGATATTTTAAGTGTCACACACGCACAAACGGCTCACTGCAAAAATAAATAGAACTCAGATTCATCATCTATTCCAGGAACTCAGCTCTTTAAATATCTCTTTACATAATTCCAACCTTGACTGGGTCTGGAGGACTGAATCCCCTCGGATTTACTCTGCTTCCTCTTGGTGTGCACGTCAAAACTCATCGCATCTCCTTCATCCTGGGGATCCTGAAACTGGAAATCTCCTCACTCTGTGAGTCCTCCCACCTCCTGCAAGCTCCACCTGTTAAAATCCCAAACATCGGTGTCCCCTACTCACCGTGTGTCTGAGTTCACCTTGTCCCTCAATGGGTTAAACTGCAGTGAGGAGCCCTGTCCGCTGTGTCTGCATCATCCCAGCAATTCAGAGTCTGACCAACTCGCACTGAAGGACACTGGCTGTCCTCTGCAGGGGTCAGGCGGGGGAGAGAGCTGCATAAAACAGAGAGTGTGGGGAAATGCAAGCATCTGGATCATCCCTCCGGCCAACTCACCTCTCACTCTCTGACTCTCCCTCCTCCTCTCCATCGGCATTCGGTTCCACCACAATTCCAGCTCTCAGGTTTTATCTTTCATTCATTATTTGTCTGGTCTGCTGTAGCTGGGACCCACCACTCACTCACTCACCTGCTGCAGTATAGCTGGGACCTGTCACTCACTCACTCACCTGCTGCAGTATAGCTGGGACCTGTCACTCACTCACTCACCTGCTGCAGTATAGCTGCAACCTGCCACTCACTCACTCACCTGCTGCAGTATAGCTGGGACCCACCGCTCACTCACTCACCTGCTGCAGTATAGCTGGGACATATCACTCACTCAATCACCTGCTGCAGTATAGCTGGGACCCACCGCTCACTCACTCACCTGCTGCAGTATAGCTGGGACATATCACTCACTCAATCACCTGCTGCAGTATAGCTGGGACCCACCGCTCACTCACTCACCTGCTGCAGTATAGCTGGGACCCACCGCTCACTCACTCACCTGCTGCAGTATAGCTACGACCTGTCACTCACTCACCTGCTGCAGTATAGCTGCGACCTGCCACTCACTCACTCACTCACCTGCAGCAGTATAGCTGGGAGCTGGCACTCACTCACATGCTGCAGTATAGCTGGGACCTGTCACTCACTCACTCACCTGCTGCAGTATAGCTGGGACCTGTCACTCACTCACCTGCTGCAGTATAGCTACGACCTGTCACTCACTCACCTGCTGCAGTATAGCTGCGACCTGCCACTCACTCACTCACCCACCTGCAGCAGTATAGCTCTGACTTGTCACTCACTCACTCACCTGCTGCAGTATAGCTGCGACCTGTCACTCACTCACTCACCTGCGGCAGTATAGCTGCGACCTGTCATTCACTCACCTGCTGCAGTATAGCTGCGAACTGTCATTCACTCACCTGCGGCAGTATTGCTATGACCTGTCACTCACTCACCTGCTGCAGTATAGCTGAGATCTGTCACACACTCACCTGCTGCAGTATAGCTGAGATCTGTCACACACTCACCTGCTGCAGTATAGCTGAGATCTGTCACACACTCACCTGCTGCAATATAGCTGCGACCTGTCACTCACTCACTTACCTGCAGCAGTATAGCTGCGACCTGTCACTCACTCATCTGCTGCAGTATAGCTGCGACCTGTCACTCACTCACCTGCGGCAGTATAGCTGCGACCTGTCACTCACTCACCTGCTGCAGTATAGCTGCGACCTGTCACTCACTCACTCACCTGCTGCAGTATAGCTGTGACAAGCCACTCACTCACTCACTCACCTGCTGCAGCATAGCTGCGACCAGTCACTCACTCACTCACCTGCTGCAGTATAGCTGGGACCTGTCACTCACTCACCTGCTGCAGTATAGCTGCGACCTGTCACTCACTCACCTGCTGCAGTATAGCTGCGACCTGTCACTCACTCACCTGCTGCAGTATAGCTGTGACCTGCCACTCACTCACTCACTCACCTGCTGCAGTATAGCTGCGACCTGTCACTGACTCACCTGCTGCAGTATAGCTGCGACCTGTCACTCACTCACCTGCTGCAGTATAGCTGCGACATGTCACTCACTCACCTGCTGCAGTATAGCTGGGACCTGTCACTCACTCACCTGCTGCAGTATAGCTGCGTCCTGTCACTCACTCACCTGCTGCAGTATAGCTACGGCCTGTCACTCACTCACCTGCTGCAGTATAGCTGTGACCTGCCACTCACTCACCCACCTGCAGTATAGCTGCGGCCTGTCACTCACTCACCTGCTGCAGTATAGCTACAGCCTGTCACTCACTCACCTGCTGCAGTATAGCTACGGCCTGTCACTCACTCACCTGCTGCAGTATAGCTGCGTCCTGTCACTCACTCACCTGCTGCAGTATAGCTGCGACCTGTCACTCACTCACTTGCGGCAGTATAGCTCTGACCTGTCACTCACCTGCAGCAGTATAGCTGGGACCTGTCACTCACTCACCTGCGGCAGTATAGCTGCAACCTGTCACTCACTCACCTGCTGCAGTATAGCTGCGACCTGTCACTCACTCACCTGCTGCAGTATAGCTGCGACCTGTCACTCACTCACTTGCGGCAGTATAGCTCTGACCTGTCACTCACCTGCTGCAGTATAGCTGGGACCTGTCACTCACTCACCTGCGGCAGTATAGCTGCAACCTGTCACTCACTCACCTGCTGCAGTATAGCTGCGACCTGTCACTCACTCACCTGCTGCAGTATAGCTGCGACCTGTCACTCACTCACTTGCGGCAGTATAGCTCTGACCTGTCACTCACCTGCGGCAGTATAGCTGCGACCTGTCACTCACTCACCTGCTGCAGTATAGCTGCAACCTGTCACTCACTCACCTGCTGCAGTATAGCGGCGACCTGTCACTCACTCACTCACCTGCTGCAGTATAGCTGCGACCTGTCACTCACTCACTCACCTGCTGCAGTATAGCTGCGACCTGTCACTCACTTACTCACCTGCTGCAGTATAGCTGTGACCTGTCACTCACTCACTCACCTGCTGCAGTATAGCTGCAACCTGTCACTCACTCACATGCTGCAGTATAGCTGAGACCTGTCACTCACTCACTCACCTGCTGCAGTATAGCTGCGACCTGTTACTCACTCACATGCTGCAGTATAGCTGAGACCTGTCACTCACTCACTCACCTGCTGCAGTATAGCTGTGACCTGTCACTCACTCACCTGCTGCAGTATAGCTGCGACCTATCACTCACTCACTCACATGCTGCAGTATAGCTGCGACCTGTCACTCACTCACTCACCTGCTGCAGTATAGCTGCGACCTGTCACTCACTCACTCACCTGCTGCAGTATAGCTGCGACCTGTCACTCACTCACTCACCTGCTGCAGTATAGCTGCGATCTGTCACTCACTCACTCACCTGCTGCAGTATAGCTGCGACCTGTCACTCACTCACCTGCTGCAGTATAGCTGCGAACTGTCACTCACTCACTCACATGCTGCAGTATAGCTGAGACCTGTCACTCACTCGCTCACATGCTGCAGTATAGCTGTGACCTGTCACCCTCTCACCTGCTGCAGTATAGCTGCGACCTGTCACTCACTTACTCACATGTTGCAGTATAGCTGGGACCTGTCACTCACTCACCTGCTGCAGTATAGCTGCGACCTGTCACTCATTCACATGCTGCAGTATAGCTGCGACCTCTCACTCACTCACCTGCTGCAGTATAGCTACGACCTGTCACTCACTCACCTGCTGCAGTATAGCTGCGACCTGTCACTCACTCACTCACCTGCTGCAGTATAGCTGCGACCTGTCACTCACTCACTCACCTGCTGCAGTATAGCTCCGACCTGTCACTCACCTGCTGCAGTATAGCTGCGACCTGTCACTGACTCACACACCTGCTGCAGTATAGCTGCGACCTGCCACTGACTCACCTGCTGCAGTATAGCTGCGACCTGTCACTCACTCGCTCACCTGCTGCAGTATAGCTGCAACCTGTCACTCACTCACATGCTGCAGTATAGCTGCGACCTGTCGCTCACTCACCTGCTGCAGTATAGCTGCGACCTATCACTGACTCACCTGCTGCAGTATAGCTGCGGCCTGTCACTCACTCACCTGCTGCAGTATAGCTGCTTACTTGTCACTCACTCACCTGCTGCAGTATAGCTGGGACCTGTCACTCACTCACCTGCTGCAGTATAGCTGCGGCCTGTCGCTCACTCACCTGCTGCAGTATAGCTACGGCCTGTCGCTCACTCACCTGCTGCAGTATAGCTACGGCCTGTCGCTCACTCACCTGCTGCAGTATAGCTGCGGCCTGTCGCTCACTCACCTGCTGCAGTATAGCTGCGACCTGTGACTCACTCACCTGCTGCAGTATAGCTGTGACCTGTCGCTCACTCACCTGCTGCAGTATAGCTGTGACCGGTCGCTCACTCACCTGCTGCAGTATAGCTACGGCCTGTCGCTCACTCACCTGCTGCAGTATAGCTACGGCCTGTCGCTCACTCACCTGCTGCAGTATAGCTGCGGCCTGTCGCTCACTCACCTGCTGCAATATAGCTGCGACCTGTGACTCACTCACCTGCTGCAGTATAGCTGCGACCTGTCGCTCACTCACCTGCTGCAGTATAGCTGCGACCTGTCGCTCACTCACCTGCTGCAGTATAGCTGCGGCCTGTCGCTCACTCACCTGCTGCAGTATAGCTGTGACCTGTGACTCACTCACCTGCTGCAGTATAGCTGCGACCTGTCGCTCACTCACCTGCTGCAGTATAGCTGCGACCTGTCACTCACCTACCTGCTGCAGTATAGCTGCGGCCTGTCACTCACTCACCTGCTGCAGTATAGCTGCGACCTGTCACTCACTCACCTGCTGCAGTATAGCTGCGTACCTGTGCGCATTCGGCTGGCAGCGCACAAGTCGGTCCCCTGGATCATGAAGAGCAGGGAAAGGGAATCATGCGATGGCTACAGCCCCACTGAACCAGGCCCAGATGGTGACTGCTCAATGCCCTACATCAGGATAGTGTCTGATGTAATCCTCCTCCAGCCTTACAACCCTCCCAGATCCCTGCGCTTAACAAAACAACAACAACGTGCATTGATATATAGCGCCTTTAACGTAGTAAAACATCACAAGGCGCTTCACAGAGGCTTTATCAGAAAAAAATCGACACTGAGCCAGATAAGGAGAAATTAGTTCAGGTGACCAAATGCTTGGTCAAAGAGGCAGGTTTTAAGGAGAGTCTTGAAGGAGGAAAGAGAGGTAGAGAGGTGGAGAGGTTTAGGGAGGGAATTCCAGAGCTTAGGGCCTCGGCAACAGAAGGCACGGCCGCCAATGGTGGAGTGATGGAAATCGGTGATGGCCAAAGGGCCAGAATTGGAAGAGCGCTGATATCTCGGGGGGTTGTGGGGCTGGGGCAGGTTTCAGAGATAGGGAGGGGGCGAGGAAATGGAGTTATTTGAAAACAAGGATGCGAATTTTAAAAATCGAGGTGTTGCTGGACTGGGAGCCAATGTAGGTCAGCGAGCACAGGGGGTGATGGGTGAACGGGACTTGGTGCGAATTAGGACACGGGCAGCAGAGTTTTGGTTGAGCTTAAGTTTATGTAGGGTTAGAACATGGGAGGCCGGCCAGGAGTGCGTGGAATAGTCAAGTCTAGAGGTAACAAAGGCACGGATGATGGTTTCAGCAGCAGATGAGCTGAGGCAGAACATAAGAAATAGGAGCAGGAATAGGCCACTTGGCCCCTCGAGCCTGCTCCGCCATTCAATAAGGTCATGGCTGATCTTGGGCTCAAAGGCACTTCCCCGCCCGCTCCCCATAACCCTTCACTCCCTTACCTTGCAAAAATCTGTCTATCTCCATCTTAAATGTATTTAATGACCCAGCCTCCACGGCTCTCTGGGGCAGAGAATTCCACAGATTTATGACCCTCTGAGAGAAGAAATTCCTCCTCATCTCAGTTCTAAAAGGGCGACCCTTTATTCTGAGACTGTGCCCCCAAGTTCTAGATTTCCCCACGAGGGGAAACATCCTCTCTGCATCTACCTTGTCGAGCCCCCTCAGTATCTTATATGTTTCAATAAGATCATCTCTCATTCTTCTAAATTCCAATGAGTATAGGCCCAACCTGCTCAACCTTTCTTCATAAGTCAACCCCCTCATCTCAGGAATCAACCATGTGAATCGTCTCTGAACTGCCTCCAATACAAGTATATCCTTCCTTAAATAAGGAGACCAAAACTGTACGCAGTACTCAAGGTGTGGTCTCACCAATACCCTGTACAGTTGTAGCAGGACTTCCCTGCTTTTATACTCCATCCCCCTTGCAATTAAGGCCAGCATTCCATTTGCCTTTTTGATTACTTGCTGTACCTGCATAGTTCAGATCCAAGGTCATCCCATCCTCTGTCATCGAATTACAGTATGCAGACGACGCTTGTGTCTGCGCTCACTCGGAGGTCGAACTCCAAACCATCGTCAACACCTTCACCGAAGCGTACGAGAGCATGGGCCTTACACTAAACATCCGTAAGACAAAGGTCCTCTACCAACCTGCCCCCGGCCACACAGTACTGCCCCCTGATTATCAAAATCCACGACAAGGCCTTGGACAACGTGGACCACTTTCCATACCTCGGGAGCCTACTGTCAACAAGGGAAGACATTGATGACGAAGTCCAACACCGCCTTCAGTGTGCCAGTGCAGCCTTCGGTCGCCTGAGGAAGAGAGTATTTGAAGACCAGGACCTCAAATCCGGCACAAAGCTCATGGTCTACAGAGCAGCAGTGATTCCCGCCCTGCTGTATGCCTCAGAGACATGGACCATGTACAGGAAGCACCTCAAAGCACTGGAGAGGTACCACCAATGCTGCCTCCGCAAGATCCTGCAAATCCATTGGCAGGATAGGCACACCAACATCAGGGTTCTCGCTCAGGCCAACATCCCCAGCATCGAAGCTTTGACCACGCTCGATCAGCTCCGACGGACAGGTCACATTGTCCGCATGCCCGATACGAGACTCCCAAAACAAGCGCTCTACTCGGAGCTCCGGCACAGCAAGAGAGCCCCAGGTGGGCAGAGGAAACGCTTCAAGGACACCCTCAAAGCCTCCTTGAAAAAGTGTAACATCCCCACCGACACCTGGGAATCCCTGGCCCAAGACCGCACAAAGTGGAAGAGAAGCATCCGGGAAGGCACCGAACACCTCGAGTCTCTTCGCCGGGAGCAAGCGGAAGCCAAGCGCAAACAGCGGAAGGAGCGCACCTCAACCCAAGCACCCCACCCACCCGCCCCTTCAACCACCGTCTGCCCCACCTGTGACAGAGACTGTAGGTCCCGCATTGGACCCATCAGTCACCTGCGAACTCATTTTTAATGTGGAAGCAAGTCATCGTCTGTTCCGAGGGACTGCCTAAGGTACCTGCATGCTAACTTTTTGTGTTTCATGCACAAGGACCCCCAGGTCCCTCTGAACTGTAACATTATGTAATCTCTCTCCATTTAAATAATAATTTGCTTTTTTATTTTTTCTGCCAAAGTGGATAACCTCGCACTTTTCCACATTATACTCCATCTGCCAAATGTTTGCCCACTCACTTAGCCTGTCTATATCCCTTTGCAGATTCTTTGAGTCCTCTGCCCAACTTGCTTTCCCACCCATCTTTGTATCATCCGCAAACTTGGCTGCATTACACTCGGTCCCTTCATCGAAGTCATTAATGTAGATTGGAAATAGTTGAGGCCCCAGCACCGATCCCTGTGGCACCCCACTAGTTACCGTTTGACAACTGGAAAATGACCCATTTATCCCGACTCTCTGCTTTCTGTTAGTTAGCCAATTCCCTATCCATGCTAATATATTACCCCCAACTCCGTGAGCTCTTATCTTATGCAGTAACCTTTTATGTGGCACCTTATCGAATGCCTTCTGGAAATCTAAATACACGACATCCACTGGCTCACCCTTATCCACCCTGCTCGTTACATCCTCAAAGAACTCCAGCAAATTTGTTAAACATGATTTCCCTTTCATAAAACCATGCTGACTCTGCTTGACTGCATTATGATTTTCCAAATGCCCTGCTACTGCTTCCTTAATGAAGGACTCCAGCATTTTCCCAACAACAGATGTTAGGCTAACTGGTCTATAGTTTCCTGTTTTCTGTCTCCCTCCTTTCTTAAATAGGGGTGTTACATTTGCGGTTTTCTAATCCACTGGGACCTCTCCACAGTCCAGGGAATTTTGGTATATTGCAACCAATGCATCCACTATCTCTGCAGCCACTTCTTTTAAGACCCTGGGATGCAGGCCATCTGGTCCAGGGGACTTGTCGTCTTTTAGTCCCATTATTTGACCAAGTACTATTTCCTTCGTGATAGTGATTGTCTTTAGTTCCCCCCTCCCTGTGGCCCCTTGATTATCCATTATTGGGATGTTGTTAGTGTCTTCTACCGTGAAGACAGATACAAAATATTTGTTCAGAGTCTCTGCCATTTCCCCGTTCCCCATTATTAATTCCCCAGTCTCATCCTCTAAGGGTCTGAGTCGGGCGATGTTACGGAGGTGAAAGTAGGCAGTCTTGGTGATGGAGCGGATATGTGGTCGGAAGCTCAGCTCAGGGTCAGACACAACACCAAGGTTGTGAGCGGTCTGGCTCAGCTTCAGATAGTTGCCAGATTTCCAGCACCCTTTGTGTGAAGAAGTGCTTCCTGACATCACCCCTGCACGGCCTGGCTCTAATTTTAAGGTTCTGCCCCCTTGTTCTGGACTCCCCCCACCAGAGGAAGTAGTTTCTCTCTCTCTACACCGTGGTCTGATTCTCGGCCTGTGCTGAGCGAGCTGAACTCGCCTCAGTGCCCTTGGGGTCCGGGACGGGTAAATTGAGCAAGGGTCTGTGGCTCTGATCTGTATCCACAGATGCTTACTGGAATGCGTGTGTGTTCAGACACTGGTCACCCGGTGAGGAGGGATTGGGCTCAGCTGTGGCCGATGGCTCAGTGGTCAAGATTGGCACTGTCTAGAGTCACACAGGGAGGAGGCAGAGGATGACTGACCCCTGACTCTAACCCTGACCCTGACTTTGGCCTGGGCTCTGAGCCTCTTTTTTTGAACCCTAACCTTAATTTTGGGCCTGAGCCTTATTCTGCCCCCTACCCTCTGGTCCTAAACCTTATTCTGCCCCCTGCCCCCGGTCCTCAGCCTTATTCTGACCCCTGACCCCTACCCCTTGGTCCGAAGCCTTATTCTGCCCCCTGCCCCCTGCCCCTTGGTCCTAAGCCTTATTCTGCCCCCTGCCCCCTGCCCCTTGGTCCTAAGCCTTATTCTGCCCCCTGCCCCTTGGTCCTAAGCCTTATTCTATCCCCTGCCCCCTGGTCCTAAGCCTTATTCTGCCCACTGCCCCTTGGTCCTAAGCCTTATTCTGCCCCCTGCCCCCTGGTCCTAAGCCTTATTCTGCCCCCTGCCCCTTGGTCCTAAGCCTTATTCTGCCCCCTGCCCCCTGGTCCTAAGCCTTATTCTACCCCCTGCCCCCTGGTCCTAAGCCTTATTCTGCCCCCTGCCCCTTGGTCCTAAGCCTTATTCTGCCCCCTGACCCCTGCCCCCTGGTCCTAAGCCTTATTCTGCCCCCTGACCCCTGCCCCCTGGTCCTAAGCCTTATTCTACCCCCTGCCCCCTGGTCCTAAGCCTTATTCTGCCCCCTGCCCCTTGGTCCTAAGCCTTATTCTACCCCCTGCCCCCTGGTCCTAAGCCTTATTCTGCCCCCTGCCCCTTGGTCCTAAGCCTTATTCTACCCCCTGACCCCTGGTCCTAAGCCTTATTCTGCCCCCTGCCCCTTGGTCCTAAGCCTTATTCTACCCCCTGCCCCCTGGTCCTAAGCCTTATTCTGCCCCCTGCCCCTTGGTCCTAAGCCTTATTCTACCCCCTGACCCCTGGTCCTAAGCCTTATTCTGCCCCCTGCCCCTTGGTCCTAAGCCTTATTCTATCCCCTGACCCCTGGTCCTAAGCCTTATTCTGCCCCCTGCCCCTTGGTCCTAAGCCTTATTCTGCCCCCTGACCCCTGCCCCCTGGTCCTAAGCCTTATTCTGCCCCCTGCCCCCTGGTCTTGAGCCTTATTCTGCCCCCTGCCCCCTGGTCCTAAGCCTTATTCTGCCCCCTGCCCCCTGGTCCTAAGCCTTATTCTGCCCCCTGCCCCCTGGTCTTGAGCCTTATTCTGACCCCTGCCCCCTGGTCCTAGAGCCTTATTCTGCCCCCTGGCCCCTGGTCCTAAGCCTTATTCTGCCCCCTGCCCCCTGGTCCTAAGCCTTATTCTGCCCCCTGCCCCCTGGTCTTGAGCCTTATTCTGACCCCTGCCCCCTGGTCCTAAGCCTTATTCTGCCCCCTGCCCCCTGGTCCTAAGCCTTATTCTACCCCCTGCCCCTTGGTCCTAAGCCTTATTCTACCCCCTGACCCCTGGTCCTAAGCCTTATTCTGCCCCCTGCCCCTTGGTCCTAAGCCTTATTCTACCCCCTGACCCCTGGTCCTAAGCCTTATTCTGCCCCCTGCCCCTTGGTCCTAAGCCTTATTCTGCCCCCTGACCCCTGCCCCCTGGTCCTAAGCCTTATTCTGCCCCCTGCCCCCTGGTCTTGAGCCTTATTCTGCCCCCTGCCCCCTGGTCCTAAGCCTTATTCTGCCCCCTGCCCCCTGGTCTTGAGCCTTATTCTGCCCCCTGCCCCCTGGTCCTAAGCCTTATTCTGCCCCCTGCCCCCTGGTCCTAAGCCTTATTCTGCCCCCTGCCCCCTGGTCCTAAGCCTTATTCTGCCCCCTGCCCCCTGGTCTTGAGCCTTATTCTGCCCCCTGCCCCCTGGTCCTAAGCCTTATTCTGCCCCCTGGCCCCGGCTCCTGCTGAGTGACAGCCGCCCTCTCGTTCGCCAGGGGCGACGCTGCGTCGTAACCAGGGAAACCCAACGTCCCATGTAGCCCCGCCCCCCGCGGGCCGGGACGCGACGTCCGGGGACGTCAGCGCGCTGTGGTGTGTGCGCCGTGACGCAGGGGACGGTGACGCAGTGCGCGGGGCGGGAGCGGGAGCGGGGCCGCGCGCCATGGCCAGGAAAGTCTCCTATTTCTATGACCCCGATGTGGGCAACTTCCACTATGGTGAGTGAGGGGGGCAGAAATAGAGATTGGGGTAGGCACAGTGGGTGGAGATAGAGGGGCTGGGGGGTCATTGGGGTATCTGGGAGAACATTGGGGTATATGGGGGGTCATTGGGGTATATGGGAGAACATTGGGGTATATGGGGGAGTATTGGGGTATATGGGGGGTCATTGGGGTATATGGGGGGTCATTGGGGTATATGGGGAGTATTGGGGTATATGGGGGAGTATTGGGGTATATGGGGGAGTATTGGGGTATATGGGGGGTCATTGGGGTATATGGGAGAACATTGGGGTATATGGGGGAGTATTGGGGTATATGGGGGGTCATTGGGGTATATGGGAGAACATTGGGGTATATGGGGGAGTATTGGGGTATATGGGGGGTCATTGGGGTATATGGGAGAACATTGGGGTATATGGGGGAGTATTGGGGTATATGGGGGGTCATTGGGGTATATGGGGGGTCATTGGGGTATATGGGGGGTCATTGGGGTATATGGGAGAACATTGGGGTAGATGGGGGAACATTGGGGTAGATGGAGGGACATTGGGGTATAAGGGGGTGCCTTGGGGTATTTGGCGAGATATAGAGGCTGGGGAGGGGATGGAAGGGGAGAAATAGAGGTGGAGTACATGGGGAGAATATTGGCGGCGATACAGAGGCTGGAGGAGGGGAGGTAGATTCAGGAGTTGGGGGAACATTG
Source organism: Squalus acanthias (assembly GCA_030390025.1). NCBI lineage: Eukaryota > Metazoa > Chordata > Chondrichthyes > Squaliformes > Squalidae > Squalus > Squalus acanthias. Next base: position 203,808,723 of record CM059427.1, on the reverse strand, counting down.
GGGCGTATGGGAGCAGATTATTTTTTGTACATGTCCATTGGCTTTTAGTGATTTCTGTTGGGTCCCTAAATCGCTCGGCTCCTCCACAGCTCCTCGCTATTTACCAAATACTCTGATCTATCTTTCTTGGGTCCAAAGTGGATGGGTTTCATTTCCGGGTACGGGAGGGAGCGAGGAATGAACTAGCGTTTCTTTCGCTCCTTTCATGACCTCAGGTCGTCCCAAAGCGCTTTACAGCCAATGAAGTACTTTTGAAGTGTAGTCACTGTTGTAATGTAGGAAACACGGCAGCCAATTTGTGCACAGCAAGCTCCCACAAACAGCAATGTGATAATGACCAGATAATCTGTGTTTGTTATGTTGATTGAGGGATAAATATTGGCCCCGGGACTCCGGGGGGACTCCGCTGCTCTTCTTCGAAATAGTGTCACAGGATCTTTTACGTCCACCTGAGGGGGCAGACGGGGTCTCAGTTTAACGGCTCATCCGAAAGACGGCACCTCTGACAGTGCAGCACTCCCTCAGCACTGCACTGGAGTGTCAGCCTGGATTTTGTGCTCAAGTGTCTGGAGTGGGACTTGAACCCACAACAACCCTCTGACTTTTGATGACAGGTGAAGGGAGATTGAGGGCCTGGAGGTATGTGAGGGAAGAGGAGTGAGAGGGAGGGAGTTAGAGGAGCTGGGGGTACAGGGGGACGGCTGTGTATGGGAGTTAGATTTGTACTCTCCCTGCGTTAACGCCCGTGCTGCCGGTTTCAGAGTGACCGACTATAACCCCTCAATCTCGCTCCTGATCTGTGGTAGCACGCTTGCCTCTGAGTAAGGCAGTTGTGGTTCAAGCCTCACTCCAAAGATTTGAACTCAAAATCCAGGCAGACACGTTTCGGATGAGACGTGTCTGCTCTCTCAGCTGGACGTAAACGATCCCACAGCACTATTCGAAAAAGAGCAGGGGAGATCTCCTGGTGCAATAGCAAAATACTGCGGATGCTGGAAATCTGAAATAACAGAAAATGCTGGAAACACTCAGCAGGCCAGACAGCACTCCACGGATGCTGCCTGGCCTGCTGAGTGTTTCCAGCATTTTCTGCTATTTGAGATCTCCCGGTGTCTTGGCTAATATTTACCCCTCAATCAAAACAGGTTATCTGTCACTTAACTTACCTCATTGCTGTTTCTGGGAGCTTGCTGTGCACAAATTGGCTGCCACCTTTCCTGCATTACAACAGTGACTACATTTCAAAAGTACTTCAATGCGTGGAAAGCGCCTTGGGACGTCCTAAGGTTGTGAAAGGCGCGATTCAAATACAAGTTCTATCTACTGAGGGTGTGCTGCATTGTCAGAGGTATTTTTTTCAGGTGTGATGCTAGTTCAGACTCTGTCTGCCTGGTCTGATGGTTCAGGTGGATGTAAAAAGGTCCTACGGCACCACTGGAAGAAGAGCAGGGAGTCCTGCCAATGTTCGTCCCTCGGCCAAAACTCCCCCTCAAACCAACACCACCAAAAGCAGATTCACCCCACTTGCTGTTTGTGGGATCTTGCTGTGGGCGAATTGGCTTGCCCAGATCACAATGACAGCCGTTCAGAACAAGGAATGATGGCTGTGAGCTGCTTTGGGGGATCCCGAGGGCACGAGGTGCTGTATTAGCGCCAGTTTTTCTTTCCGTAATTGTGTATTTCTGTGCCGTGAACAGCAGCGCAGTTTAAATGGGCGCGAAAAGAAATGTGCAAATACTGGAAGCATACAGCAGGCCGGTCAGCAGACAGACTAATGCTCTGACAGAGGCTACACATCCAGTCACGACCCCAACTTTTCCCTTTCAGAGGCTAACTGGCTTGCTGTGTATATCCAGCTGTTCTGTTTCTAGCCCATTCCATGATGATTCTTGCCAAGTGGTTTATAGGATCCATGAAAACTATACATCAGAATGTGCGGTGATTTAAAATTCACAAAGATTTTTCTCACTCGCTGTTCCCTATACCCACCCCCCAGCTGTGGCTCAGTTGGTAGCGCCCTCGCCTCTGAATCAGAAGGTTGTGGGCTCAAGTCCCACTCCAGAGACTCGAGCACAAAAATCTAGGCTGACACTCCCAGTGCAGTGCAGAGGGAGCGCTGCACTGTCGGAGGGGCAGTACTGAGGGAGCGCTGCACTGTCGGAGGGGCAGTACTGAGGGAGCGCCGCACTGTCGGAGGGGCAGTACTGAGGGAGCGCTGCACTGTCAGAGGGGCAGTACTGAGGGAGCGCCGCACTGTCGGAGGGGCAGTGCTGAGGGAGCGCTGCACTGTCGGAGGGTCAGTACTGAGGGAGTGCTGCACTGTCGGAGGGGCAGTACTGAGGGAGCGCTGCACTGTCGGAGGGTCAGTACTGAGGGAGCGCTGCACTGTCGGAGAGGCAGTACTGAGGGAGTGCTGTACTGTCGGAGGGGCAGTACTGAGGGAGCGCTGCACTGTCAGAGGGGCAGTACTGAGGGAGCGCTGCACTGTCAGAGGGGCAGTACTGAGGGAGCGCTGCACTGTCGGAGGGGCAGTACTGAGGGAAGCGCTGCACTGTCGGAGGGGCAGTACTGAGGGAAGCGCTGCACTGTCGGAGGTGCCGTCTTTCAGATGAGACGTTAAACCGAGGTCCCGTCTGCTCTCTCAGGTGGACGTAAAAGTTCCCATGGCACTATTTCAAAGAAGAGCAGGGGAGTTCTCCCCGGTGTCCTGGCCAATATTTATCCCTCGATCAGCATCACCAAAAACTGGTCATTATCACATTGCTGTTTGTGGGAGCTTGCTGTGCGCAAATTGGCTGCCGTGTTTCTCATATTACAACAGTGACTACACTTCAAAAAGTATTCCATTGGCTGTAAAGCGCTTTGGGATGTCCGGTGGTCGTGAAAGACACGATAGAAATGTAAGTCTTTCTTTCAAACCCACTCCACTTGTTAAGTGCCCTCAGATGCTCTGTGAGAGGCACTGTATGAGTACAGGTTGATGTTGTCTCTGTAGAATCCATGCATGTACACTGGCTAGGATACATTTTTTTGTCCTTTTTTAAAGGTGTCTGTGTTGCATTTGACACCCTGCCACGGAATCGCACTCACTGTTGTCTACCTTCATCTTTGTTTAGGTGCTGGGCATCCCATGAAACCCCATCGCCTGTCTCTCACGCACAGTTTGGTTCTGCACTATGGACTCTACAAGAAAATGATGGTAAGTGTAGTGATTCCAGAGCTGTCATGTTTCATAAGATTACACACAGGACAGAAACAGGCCCAGTGGGTCCTATAGTCCACACGATCATCCTCCCACTCTCATTACCTCTTCCCACCAGTATCCCTCTATCCCCTTCTCCCTCGAAGCTGTTTAAAAGAGAGATGGGACCGGTACGTTGCTCCCGGGTAGCGCACTCGTTGGTTAACTCGGATAAGACCACTTTAAAGTTACTGGGTTTGACGGAGGACCATTTTATTATTTGCAAGCAAAAGAAAATTTTGTTCAGCTAATTAGAGTGGGAAAAAGATCGTGTGGAGCCTAAACACCGGCATAGCCCGTTGGGCCGAATGGCCTGTTTCTATGCTGTAAATTCTATGTAATTCTCCTGTTTTGTGGTTTTCCCAGAAGAAAATGTTTTAACCGTGGTGGACTAATGTAAATAAATAATGCCTTTATTTGCTCCTACTGTATTTTTTTAACTCATTCTCAGGATGTGGGCGTCGCTGGCAAGGCCAGCATTTATTGCCCATCCCTAATTGCCCTTGAGAAGGTGGTGGTGAGCCACCTTCTTGAACCGCTGCAGTCCATGTGGTGATGGTGCTCCCACAGTGCTGTTAGGGAGGGAGTTCCAGGATTTTGACCCAGCGACGATGAAGGAACGACCGATATTTCTCCAAGTCAGGATGGTGTGTGTGACTCGGAGGGGAACTATTTCTGCAACTCGGTTCTAGGTCCACTTTTGTTCTCTGTATATGTGGATGATTTGGACTTGGACACAGGGATCACAGTCTCAAAATCTGCTGACGTCACAAAAGTAGAAGGTTTGCAAACATTGAGGAGGGCTGGAAAATACTTCAGGATGACACAAGTTAATGGGATGGGCAGACAAGTGGCAGATACAGTTTAATGAGGATAAGTGTGAGGCAATACATTTTGGGAGTAAAAATACACATGGAACAGGCGTATACACTCACTGGAAAGATGTGGAAGGGTGTGGATGAACAGAGAGATTTAGGGATTCAAATATATGCCCTGACAGTGTGAGTACAGGTAGATAAAGCCACAAAATACAGCAGTGGAATTTTGGGCTTCATAAATAGGAGCATGGAGTGTAAGAGAAAAGAAGAAATGATGAATTGATACAAGACATTGATTAGAAAAGAAAGACTCGCATTTTTACAGCGCCTTTCACGACCTCAGGATCTCCCAAAGTGTTTTACACCCAATGAATACTTTTGAAGTGTAGTCACTGTTGTTGTAATGTAGGAAACGTGGCAGCCTATTTCCTCACAGCAAGCTCCCACAAACAGCAAAGTGATGATGACCAGATAATCAGTTTTTTAGTGATGTTGATTGAGGGATAAATATTGGCCAGACACCGGGGAGAACTCCCCTTGCTCTTCTTCAGAATAGTGCCATGAGATCTTTTATGTCCACCTGAGAGGGCAGACGGGCCCTCGGTTTAACGTCTCATTCGAAAGACGGCACCTCCGTCAGTGCAGCGCTCCATCAGTACTGCCCCTCCGACAGTGCAGCGCCCCCTCAGTACTGCCCTTCCGACAGTGCAGCGCCCCCTCAGTACTGCCCTTCCGGCAGTGCAGCACTCCCTCAGTACTGCCCCTCCGACAGTGCAGCGCCCCCTCAGTACTGCCCTTCCGACAGTGCAGCGCTCCCTCAGTACTGCCCCTCCGACAGAGCAGCTCTCCCTCAGTACTGCCCCTCCGACAGTGCGGTGCTCCCTCAGTACTGACCCTCCGACAGTGCGGCACTCCCTCAGTACTGCCCCTCCGACAGTACAGCACTCCCTCAGTACTGCCCCTCTGACAGTGCAGCGCTCCCTCAGTACTGCCCCTCTGACAGTGCAGCGCTCCCTCAGTACTGCCACTCCGACAGTGCAGCACTCCCTCAGTACTGACCCTCTGACAGTGCAGCGCTCCCTCAGTACTGCCCCTCCGACAGTGCAGCGCTCCCTCAGTACTGCCCCTCCGACAGTGCGGCACTCCCTCAGTACTGCCCCTCCGACAGTGCGGCGCTCCCTCAGTACTGCCCCTCCGACAGTGCAGCGCTCCCTCAGTACTGCCCCTCCGACAGTGCAGCGCTCCCTCAGCACTGCCCCTCCGACAGTGCAGCGCTCCCTCAGCACTGCCCCTCCGACAGTGCAGCGCTCCCTCAGCACTGCCCCTCCGACAGTGCAGCGCTCCCTCAGTACTGCCCCTCCGACAGTGCAGCGCTCCCTCAGTACTGCCCCTCCGACAGTGCAGCGCTTCCTCAGTACTGCCCCTCTGACAGTGCAGCGCTCTCTCAGTACTGCCCCTCTGACAGTGCAGCGCTCCCTCAGTACTGCCCCTCTGACAGTGCAGCGCTCCCTCAGTACTGACCCTCCGACAGTGCAGCGCTCCCTCAGTACAACCCATCCGACAGTGCAGCACTCCCTCAGTACTGCCCCTCTGACAGTGCAGCGCTCCCTCAGTACTGCCCCTTTGACAGTGCAGCGCTCCCTCAGTACTGCTCCTCCGACAGTGCAGCGCTCCCTCAGTACTGCCCCTCCGACAGTGCAGCACTCCCTCAGTACTGCCCCTCCGACAGTGCAGCGCTTCCTCAGTACTGCCCCTCTGACAGTGCAGCGCTCTCTCAGTACTGCCCCTCTGACAGTGCAGCGCTCCCTCAGTACTGACCCTCCGACAGTGCAGCGCTCCCTCAGTACTGCCCCTCCGACAGTGCAGCGCTCCCACAGCACTGCCCCTCCGACAGTGCAGCGCTCCCTCAGTACTGACCCTCCGACAGTGCAGCGCTCCCTCAGTACAACCCATCCGACAGTGCAGCACTCCCTCAGTACTGCCCCTCTGACAGTGCAGCGCTCCCTCAGTACTGCCCCTCTGACAGTGCAGCACTCCCTCAGTACTGCACCTCCGACAGTGCAGCGCTCCCTCAGTACTGCCCCTCCGACAGTGCGGCGCTCCCTCAGTACTGCCCCTCCGACAGTGCAGCGCTCCCTCAGTACTGCCCCTCCGACAGTGCAGCGCTCCCTCAGTACTGCCCCTCCGACAGTGCAGCGCTCCCTCAGTACCGCACTGGAGTGTCAGCCTAGATTTTTGTGCTCAAGTCTCTGGAGTGTGACTTGAACCCACAACCTTCTGGCTCGGAGGCGAGTGTGCTGCCCACTGAGCCACGGCTGACACGGCCACAGTGAGAGACTGTGCAGTTTTGGGCCCCATTATAGAAAGGACGTTAAAGCCATGGAGAGCGGAGATCGTAGATTCACCAGGATGATGCTGGGAATGGAAAAATAGTGAGGAGAGACTTGAGATACTGGGACTATTCTCACTGGGGCTGAGAAGTGTTAAAAGGAGATTTAATCGTGTTTTTTTTAATTATGAATTTTGTCAGCGTGAATAGAAACAGACTATTTCCTGTGGTGGAGAGGTTGTAAGTGACGAGGGGCCATTGATTTATAGCTGTCACTGAATGAGGAGAGGGGTTAGGAGAAACTTCTTTACACAGGAGACGGTTGGTGCATTTAAAAAAAATTCATTCTGGAGCTGTGGGCGTCGCTGGCGAGGCCAGCATTTATCGCCCATCCCACTTTTCCCTGAGACGGTCGATTTTCTTCTCCCCCTCCCTAGCCCAGGGGGCCCTGCAGTAATTTGTAACATCTTTACCGCTGCCCGGTCTGCCGTCAGCTCGCTCCGCACGAACCTGGCGTCAAACCTGGCACCTTCCTGGAGTGTGGGGTTGAGTCGCTCAATGCCTTGACCTACAGACCATTGAGGGACTAATCGGTCTGGGATTCATCGGACGGAGCCGAGGTTCGGCTTCGAATGGAACATTATTTTCAAATTAGCAAACATATTTAGTCTCCGCCCCTGCCTCAGCTCATCTGCTGAAACTCTCATCCATGCTTTTGTTACCTCTAGACTTGACTATTCCAACGCTCTCCTGTCCGGCCTCACATCTTCCACCCTACGTAAACTTGAGCTCATCCAAAACTCAGCTGCCCCGTGTCCTAACTCGCACCAAGTCCTGTTCACCCATCACACCCTGTGCTCGCTGATCTACATCGGCTCCCGGTCCGGTAACACCTCGATTTTAAAATTCTCATCCTTGTGTTCAAATCCCTCCAGGGCCTCGCCCCTCCCTATCTGCTCCAGCCCTACAACTCTCCGAGATCTCTGCGCTCCTCCAATTCTGGCCTCTTGAGCATCCACGATTTTAATCGCTCCACCATTGGCGGCCGTGCCTTCAGCTGCCTGGGCCCTAAGCTCTGGAATTCCCTCCCTAAACCTCTCCGCCTCGCTCTCCTCCTTTTAAGACGTTCCTTAAAACCTACCCCTGTGACCAAGCCCGGTCCTAATTTCTCCTTATGTGGCTCGGTGTCAAATTTTGTTTGATAATCGCTCCTGTGAAGCACCTTGGGACGTTTTACTACGTTAAAGGCGCTGTATAAATACACGTTATAATTGGTTAATGTCGGACTTATGTTTGAGGTCCTGGTATATAATTACTCTGTTTATCCTTCTCTCTCCTCTTGGCACATGGGCGCGAGTTGCAACAAAGCTGAAAGGCAAACCCTGGATGATTGTTTTGTTTCTAACAGGTCTTTAAACCGTACCAGGCCTCGCAGCACGACATGTGCCGATTCCACTCTGAGGACTATATTGACTTCCTGCAGAGAGTGAGCCCGAACAACATGCAGGGCTTCACCAAGAGCCTGAACACCTTCAACGTGGGAGATGATTGGTAGGAGGCTGTGTGGTTAAACGCGGCAATCTGTGACTGTGTCGGGGCTGCTGTCTGTTGTTTGATTCGAGAGGTCTCTGTGTCTAATAGTTACGATTTTCTGGTACAGTCCACATTTTTTAAAATGGTGAGAAACAATTAAATGTTGGTGTTCAGAGAGATTTAGGTGTCCTAGTACAAGAAACACAGAGAGTTAGCATGCAGGTACAGCAAGCAATTAGGAATGCACTGCCTGAAAGGGTGGTGGAGGCAGACTCAATCACGGCTTTCAAAAGGGAGTTGGATAAGTACCTGAAGAAAAAAAATTTGCAGGGCTACGGGGAAAGGACGGGGGAATGGGACTAGCTGAAGTGCTCTTGCAGAGAGCCGGCACGGGCCGAATGGCCTTCCGTGCTGTAACCATTCTATCAAGGCAAATGGCATGTTGGCCTTTATTGCAAGGGGGTTGGAGTACAAGAGTAAGGAAGTCTTACTACAATTGTACAGAGCTTTGGTGAGACCACACCTGGAGTACTGTGCACAGTTTTGGTCTCCTTATCTAAGGAAGTATATACTTGCCTTGGAGACGGTGCAGCGAAGGTTCACTAGATTGATTCCTGGGATGAGAGGGCTGTCCTATAAGGAGAGATTGAGTAGATTGGGCCTATACTCTCTGGAGTTTAGAAGAATGAGAGGTGATCTCATTGAAACATAAGATTCTGAGGGGGATTGACAGGGTAGATGCTGAGAGATTGTTTCCCTCTCGCTTGGAGAGTCTAGAACTAGGGGGCATAGTCTCAGGATAAGGGGTCGGCCATTTAAGACTGAGATGAGGAGGAATTTGTTCACTCAGAGGGTGGTGAATCTTTGGAATTTGCTGCCCCAGAGGGCTGTGGATGCTGAGTCTTTGACTATATTCAAGGCTGGGATCGATAGATATTTGGACTCTCGGGGAATCGAGGGATATGGGGATCAGGTCGGGAAAGTGGAGGTGAGGTCGAAGATCAGCCGTGATCTTATTGAGTGGTGGAGCAGGCTCGAGGGGCTGCATGGCCGACTCCTGCTCCTAATTCTTATGTTCTTACCCCGTCCCTGTTTATCCCGGACAGCTTCCTATTCTCGGGCAAATGGCACTGACTGTAAGATGGCCACAGGAAGTTTGCTGACCTGAATTGCAATGAACAGTTTGTTAATCTGTTAAATGTTGAGGAGTGGAGCTGGTGGCTCAGGTGGTGAGGAATCAGCAGCTTTAACTGGCACTTGTCTGGGACCTGAAGGTCACACGGCCAGCTCAGCCTCCTGCTGAGAATATAACGCCTGTCTTTACCAGCGCAGAGAATCGCACATTAATTAGCTGCTTGAATCTGAATGGAACCATTTTGTGCTTTTAGTCCTGTGTTTCCGGGATTGTTCGAGTTCTGCTCACGATACACTGGAGCCTCTCTACAAGGAGCAACGCAATTAAACAACAAGGTAACGACAAAATGTACATCAGTACCACAGCGTGTGTATAGAATGTCGGGGCAGTCGTTTTGTGTGTGAGCCACTCTTGTGCATGGTCCTGTCGCTCATTCTGGACACTACAGTCACCTGCCTCTGCTTTGGTTGCCTATTTTGGATTCTCCAACATCACTTCTCTGTCCAGCTCGTAGTCTCTCTGCTTCTCTTCCTCCCTCGCTCCCTGTGTCTCTCGTCCTCTCCCCGTGTCTCTCGCCCTCTCTCCCTCGCTCCCTGTCTCTCCCTCGCTCCCTGTCTCTCCCTCGCTCCCTGTCTCTCCCTC